>NW_021024549.1:436008-472632 GCF_004153795.1 Camellia sinensis
TTGGGTCGTGGATGGGAGCTCGGTTGTCCTTGAGCACCAAATCTCCTTCCTTTAGATTCCTGGACTTAACTTTCTTGTTGAAAGCCAGGGCGATTCTGCGCTGATAACCTTGAACGTCGTATAGTGCTTTCAGTCTTCTCTCATCAAAGAGCATGAGTTCCTCAAACCTACTCTGCTGCCAATCTGCTTCGGCTATTTGACACTCAACCAACACTCGCAATGATTGAACTTCAATCTTGATAGGTAGAACGGCTTCCATCCCATAAACCAATGAATACGGAGTTGCTCCGGTAGAAGTTCTAATTGAAGTCCTGTAGCCCCACAGAGCAAATGGCAGCTTATCTGGCCAATCCCGGTAGGTTTCCACCATCTTCTGCAGTATGTGTTTGATATCCTTGTTGGCGGCCTCGACCGCTCCGTTGGTTTGCGGCCGGTATGTGAGCTATCAGATCATTTGCCCCTTGCTCAAATCCATCCCCTTGGATCACACACAGCTCTTCCTTCTCTGGCAATTCTATACCCAGCCCAATCTGGCCTGTTGACAAGATGTACTCACTTAGATCGTTGGCTTCCCCAGCAAAACTCTCTGACTGCTCAAACCCTGTCTCAACCATTCCATCCTTCTCTGCAACCACTGTTGCGTTGTCTTCCACAGTCACCACCACTGGCTCAGGTTGGGTTGTAGAGATGTCCAATATGCACAAGAAGTCAGTGCAGTCGGGAAGGAGCACCTCTAGCTTAGGTAGATGGGTAGGAGTAATATAGATGCTAGGATCATAAGACACGACCCCAGTCTGGATAAGATTGATTCTTTTAGGAGGTGGAGCTTGGTTGTGTGTAGGGAGTGGATTGGTTGTGACGTTAGGTTTCTCTGGAGGTAGAATCACATTTTTGTCAACGAGGTCTTGAATCTCGTGACGCAGCCTGAAACATTGGTCAGTATCATGACCGTGCTGCTTGTGATATGCACAGTACTTGGCTGGGTTGTGAGAGGGTGGAAGTGGATTTGGTAATGGCCTCGGCTCTTGGGGTTTTAGATGCCCCTTTCTGATTAAGACCCCCAGAGCCTTAGACAAAGGCATGTACAGTGGGGTGAAGGTTCTTTGGCCTCTGGGCTGGTATTTTGTGGTTTGGGTATTACTTCCGGATGCACCGGAGAAGGGCGTGGCTGCCATGGGCCTTGGAAGGGGAGGGGGAATGGTAGTGACCATGCTGACCTCCGAAGCTCTTGCGGTTGCAGCGCCACTCGGGCCTGCGTTATTGTTTCGGTTAAATGTTCTCCAGGGTTGCTCCTTGTCCTGGTCAATCAGACCTTGCTTCATCGCATCCTCGATTTGTACCCCCATCTCATGTAGATCCGAAAAGGTGGGGAAGGGGAGTACAATCATCTTCTGCATTAATTTTGGTTGGAGGTTGCGCACAATCATCCTGATTTGGTCCTCATCAGTGGGCCTCAAAGTCATCATCGATGCCTTCGCCCTCCACCGAGTTACGAAATCTTGATCTGGGTATTGTACGAGTATTGTGCGACAAAGGCCTCAGCCATTTCATCCCAACTTCTTTTTACCTCATCTTCCAACTTCGCGTACCAAATAGCGGCCACACCCGACAGGGTTCGGCCGAACAGCGAAAGCTTTTGTGGTCGGGTTAGGCCCATTGGCCGCAGTATATCTGAGAATAACCGGAGGTGGACCATGGGATCCCTAGATCCGTCGAAACGATCAATCTGCGGCATCTTGAATCTATCTGGCAACGTTACGGCCACATCGGTATATCCGTCCTCAATATCCGGAATAGCCTTTACTCCTTGTGATTTCTTGAAAAGCTTCTCGAGCTTGCTCAGTTTCAGAGCTGTATGGTCTATTTCGAACTCAAAAGGAGAGTTCGGGTGGTTGGGTGTATGGGTCTTAGACAGTTGAGGTGGAAGCGGGGGCGGAGCTGGCCCTGTTGGAAGGTCTGTGTCCTCTTGGATGTTCTGGACATTGGGTAAGGTGTTCTGGGTGTTTGGCAAGGCATTCTGGACAGTAGGTGCCTGCTCGGGTAACGGGACCCCTGGTGGAGGAGGAACTTGATGTGAGGCAGATGCTGCATTTTGCTGTTACAGTCTAGTGATTAGCTCGGCCTGCTGAGCCATGACTGTGGCCTGCTGTTTAGAGAACTCTGCTTGGCGGGGTCCTCCTGCATTTGTTTCATGCTCTCTTGGAGCTGGCGCATCATTTCTTCCATCCTGGCAGTATTCTGCTGATCTTGCTGATTGACTGGTATGTGTATCTCTATGGCAGAAACTAAAACCTCAGCCTAACTGTTCACTGCTAGTGTAGACCACTGTTCTGGTAACCTCTACTCAGACTCACTGCGTTTTCTTGGCCTTCTTCTGACAACTGGGGGTAGAGAATGAAACATTGGCTGTCCGTCAACCAGATTCTCGGATCGATTGAGCCGGCGACCTCTTGTCCAAAGTGCTTGGGGAATATCTACTAGGTCGGAAGCAATTATGCTAAAACTGCCCTAGTAAAAAGATAAATAAAACAATAAGGAAAGAAATAAACAGATACTCTCTTTCTTTGGACTTGACAATCATGTCGTCCACATACACCTCAACCTCTTTGTGGATCATGTCGTGCAATATTGTGGTGGCCGCTTGTTGATAAGTAGCTCCAGCATTCTTCAACCCAAACGGCATCACTCTGTAGCAGTAAGTCCCCCACGGGGTGGTGAAAGCAGTCTTTTCTCTGTCTTCTGGAGCCATCACTATCTGATTGTAACCTGAGAAACCATCCATGAATGAG
Source organism: Camellia sinensis (assembly GCF_004153795.1). NCBI lineage: Eukaryota > Viridiplantae > Streptophyta > Magnoliopsida > Ericales > Theaceae > Camellia > Camellia sinensis. The sequence continues at coordinate 438,798 of NW_021024549.1, forward strand.
AGCAAAGCATGCCCTGCTGTGAAGTCCACTAACTCATCAATATGTGGCAAGGGAAAGTCGTCCTTCGGACTAGCTCTGTTCAAATCCCTGAAATCCACACACATCCGGATCCTGCCATACTTCTTCGGCACTGGGACGATGTTGGCCAACCAAGTCGGGTATTCAGACACCAGTAGGAAGCCTGCATCGATTTGCTTGGTGACCTCTTCCTTAATCTTGAGAGCCCAGTCCGAGTGGATCCTTCTGAGTTTCTGTTTGACAGGTCGGGCCTCGGGGTCAAGGGGGATCCGGTGCTGTACAATCTCAGGATCGATCCCAGGCATGTCTTCGTAGGACCACGCAAAAACATCTTTGAAATCTTTTAATAAGGCGACTAAGCGCTCGCGTTCCTCCGAAGACAACGTGGACCCGGTCTGGACCAGCCGCGGGTCCTCCTTAGTACCAATATTCACGGTAATGATTTCATCCGTTAAGGGTTTGACAAATCTCTCCTACTCCTGCTCAATTAAACATTGCAAAACCGGAGGAATTTCTTCCTCGTCGTTTTCATCAAAATTTTGAAAGTCAGAGTTTATGCAATAAACTAAGGGCACAGAAAAATACTCAGAAACCACAGCCACTTGATTCTCATTAAGCACATTCAAATCGTCCGAATTCTCAGTTACAACAGGCTCAAACGAGAAAGAAAAAGATGACCTGGACATAACTGTGGCATCCGGGTTATCATCCCCAGGATTACCAGACTCAGACTCAGACTCAATCGAGCTGGAACCTGATTTCGACTCACAAGATTCGGTGGAATCAGATTCCGGCTCACTACTTGACCCGGCGTTACTAGACAAAAATCCCTCCTCGTACTGCCAAGTGAGAGAGGGTGCGATAGATGCATCCAAAATAGTCACTGGTAGGCCTGCAGCCGTTTCATCCCCGATCACGCATACCGAGAAGTTATCCCCCAAGCACTCCTAGTCGATCGGAGGATCTGAAAGTAGACATGCCAGTGCTACCCCCATTTCAAGTTTGGCGTCCTCAGACTGCACTTTCTTATACAGCTCAACCTCACCTGATGGGTCTGTCTGCTCTCTGGCAACGTCATCCCCGGGTAGTTGCAGGTCGAAGAAGATCTCGAAACCAGGCATGTGCTTCCTCTCCGCGTTCAGCCATGGCTCTGAGAAGCCACAAAATGGGAAGTCCTCCCCCTCCTGGACGAAGCGTCCATTTAGGGTACCCTGAATGGGCCTATGCATTAATTCGAAAGGCTTCCCAGCCTTCTTTGCTCCCAGCCATCTCTTTACCCTTCCTCACCTAGTCCTCTTTGGTGGGCAGATAACCCAAGCCAAAGGAATGAGGGTTGTGTGGCACTTCGGCCAATGCTGCGACGCCCTTCCGGCCGCTCCTTCCTAATCCCATCCCGGGGATGTGTTGTAACTTGTTCATGAGGTAGATGGATTGAGCACTGACGTACACCCCCTCATTCATAGCCATAATATTTTGCACAACTCGGGCCTCAGCCAAAGTAAATCCTGATAAGAACACATCCTGCATGCCGTGCTCGATTTCCAAGACTGGTGTAGACACTTCTGGCGGTGGATGGATTGATGAATTCCCAAAAACAATAGCTACCCCTTTCCCGTGAGGGTACTTTAACATCTGATACAAAGTGGAAGAGACTGCCTTGACCTGGTGCAACCACGGTCGCCCCAAAAGTAGGTTAAAGGTTGCGGGAACGTCCAAGACATGGAATTCAATGTCGTGTTGTCCTGGACCAACCTGAGTCTGAATTTTGACAGTCCCCATCACCTCCCTGCTAGTGTTATCATAGGCTCTGATCACTTGAGTAGTTGGCACGAAGTCTGCGGGCTTCAACCCGATCGCATATGCCGTCCTTGACGGGCATACATTAATGGCGGATCCCATGTCGATAAGAACCACTGGCTCCCACTTGTCTCTACATTCCACGGAAACGTAGAGGGGTTTGTTGTGATTTGTGCCCTCAGGTGGTAATTCTTTGTCTGAAAAGGTTAATGCCGGGGAACCTCCTCCCGGAAAAACCAGCCCAACCAGCTGTTCTGGTGTAGTATCTATAGAGAGTTTGGCCTTGTCCATGGCAGATAAGACAGCCTGTCTATGTACTCGCGACGCCATAAGCAGTCCCCAGATGGAGATGTCTGCTTGTATTTTCTTTAACTGCTTCAATACAGCCTTCTCTTCAAACTGCTTCTTCTTCTGTTTCTCAGCTTCTTTATCCTTCCCAGATGCCTCGGGTTGGTCTAGGTGCGGGGGTTTGAAGTGCTGCCCGCTTCTTGTCATGTGATCAGCCTCATCGAGGTACCAAGTGTCATCTGGTTGATTGCTTCCCCAGTCTTCGTCTGTGTGGGCAAGACATAAGTCATCGTCTTCCCACCACATTCCGTTGGCATTCAAAAGGCACCTATCTGGCTCGGGGCATGTTTGTACTCACAGCACTTTCAGCCTGCATGCTCACAGCATCCTCTGTTCTAGTGCCCACAGCACTTCCGATCCCCTCATGGATTTTGGCTTTCCCAGTTCTCTCAGAACCCTGTTGTTCTACTTGCGTCAGTGCAGTTTGTTGTTCAACTTTCCCTGCATTCACAATGCTTCTGTCCTGAGCGAAATTCTTTGTACCGGCGATTCCTCATAATCAAACCAGTTGACTGCCGATTCCTCATAATCAAACCAGTTGACTACCGCGTCCCCTGATTCTTGGTCATCGAAAAACAGTAGGTTGGCAAAGTCCTCCTCTACAGCTGTCAGATCATTTGCCCCTTGCTCAAATCCATCCCCCTGGATCACACACAGCTCTTCCTTCTCTGACAATTCTATACCCAGTCCAATCTGGCCTGTTGAAAAGATGTACTCACTTGGATCGTAGGCTTCCCCTGCAAAACTCTCAGACTGTTCAATCCCAGACTCAACAATCCCATTCTTTCCTGAAGTCTGCCCTGCCCCATCTTCGATGGTCACCACCGTTGGCTCGGGTTAGGTTGTGGAGATGTCCATCATGTACAAGAAGTCAGTGCATTCGGGAAGGAGCACCTCCGGTTTAGGTAGATGGGTAGGAGTAATATAGATGCTAGGATCGTAAGACATGACCCCAGTATGGATAAGATTGACTCTTTTAGGAGGTGGAGCTTGGTTGTGTGTAGGGAGTGGATTGGTTGTGACGTTAGGTTTCTCTGGAGGTAGAATCACATTTTTGTCAACGAGGTCTTGAATCTCGTGACGCAGCCTGAAACATTGGTCAGTATCATGACCGTGCTGCTGGTGATATGAACAGTACTTGGCTGGGTTGTGAGAGGGTGGAAGTGGATTTGGTAATGGCCTTGGCTCCAGGGGCTTTAGATGCCCCTTTCTGATTAAGACCCCCAGAGCCTTAGACAAAGGCATGTACTGTGGGGTGAAGGTTCTTTGGCCTCTGGGCTGGTATTTAGTGGTTTGGGTATTACTTCCGGATGCACCGGAGAAGGGTGTGGCTACCATGGGCATTGGAAGGGGAGGGGGAATGGTGGTGACCATGCTGACCTCCGAAGCTCTCGCGGTTGCAGCACCACTCGGGCCTGCGTTATTGTTGCGGTTAAATGTTCTCCGAGGTTGTTCCCTGTCCTAGTAAATCAGACCTTGCTTCATTGCATCCTCGATTTGTACCCCCATCTCATGTAGATCCGAAAAGGTGGGGAAGGGGAGTACAATCATCTTCTGCATCAATTTTGGTTGGAGGTTGCGCACAATCATCCTGATTTGGTCCTTATCAGTGGGCCTCAAAGTCATCATTGATGCCTTCGCCCTCCACCGAGTTACGAAATCTGAGAAAGTCTCTTTGGGCTCCTGTCTCGTAGTTCCGAGATCACGAGTTGTAATCTCGATCTGGGTATTGTACGAGTACTGTACGACAAAGGCCTCGGCCATTTCATCCCAACTTCTTTTTACCTCATCTTCTAACTTCGCGTACCAGATAGCAGCCACACCCGACAGGGTTCAGCCAAACAGCGCAAGCTTTTGTGGTCGAGTTAGGCCCATTGGCCGCAGTATATCTGAGAATAACCAGAGGTGGACCATGGGATCCCCGGATCCGTCGAAACGATCAATCTGCGGCATCTTGAATCTATCGGGCAACGTTACGGCCACATCAGTATATCCGTCCTCGATATCCAGAATAGCCTTTACTCCTTGTGATTTCTTGAAAAGCTTCTCGAGCTTGCTCAGTTTCAGAGCTGTATGGTCTATTTCGAACTCGGAAGGAGAGTCTGGGTGGTTGGGTGTATGGGTCTTGGACAGTTGAGGCGGAAGCGGGGGCGGAGCTGGCCCCGTTGGAAGGTCCGTGTCCTCTTGGATGTTCTGGACATTGGGTAAGGTGTTCTGGGTGTTTGGCAAGGCATTCGGGACAGTAGGTGCCTTCTGGGGTAACGGGATCCCTGGTGGGGAAGGAACCTGATGTGAGGCAGATGCTGCATTTTGCTGTTGCAGTCTAGTGATTAGTTCGGCCTGCTAAGCCATGACTGTGGCCTGCTGTCTAGAGAACTCTGCTTCGCGGGCAGCGTCCTCCTGCATTTGTCTCATGCTCTCTTAGAGCTGGCACATCATTTCTTCCATCCTGGCAGTATTCTGCTGATCTTGCTGACTAACTGGTATGTGTACCTTTATGGCAGAAGCTAAAACCTCATCCTGACTGTTCACTGCTAATGTAGACCACTGTTCTGGTAACCTCTGCTCAGACTCACTGCGTTTTCTCGGCCTTCTTCTGACAATTGGGGGTAAAGAATGAAACACTGGCTGTCCATCAACCAGATCCTCAGATCGATTGAGCCGGCGACCTCTTGTCCAAAGTGCTTGGGGAATATCTACTGGGTCGAAAGCAATTGTGCTAGAACTGTCCTAGTAAAAAGATAAATAAAGCAATAAGGAAATAAATAAACAGATAAACGGACAGCATAACAGCTTAAAGTAGCATGGACACACAGCCGTGGCATAACAACCACACGATCCGATAAGCCTGAATTATACACACTGTCCTCCCAACACTTGGATCATTTATCCCTGAATCACTGTCCTCGAAACTGAATTCTCTGTACCCGCAGATAACTGATTCTCCAAATAACTGACTTGATGCCCCGTAGGCGATGCCCAACTCATAACTGATACATGATTTCCTGTGAGACGCACTTCAAAGCAACAATATAATTAAGTGAGAGCCAAAACACCCCTATGTGGGGTAGGGTTTCCCTGCCTACTTTTTTGCAGGGGAGCCTAGGGTTCACTACGCAACGCAGCGGTTTCTAAACAACCTATAAACGGTAAGCAACCTGTCCTATTTGGATGGTCACTATGGACTCCCGATATTGCACTAGGTCGAATGGTCAAAGGGTGCCCGCGTAAAACCGGGGTTTTGGGTTCCCATACTGGCAGAGCCCACAAACGTCCGCTTATGTCATGCTTGAGAAGTACAAGCTCGCGCAAAACCGTTTAGGAATAGCAGATGGCAATACACAGTGTCCTAGGGCACCAAATTGCAATGCAATGCAAAAAAACACCAAGTGTAGTTCAAAAACAGATATCATGAGTTCGAGTCAAGTTCTTTAATCCCCACAGAGTCGCCAAAAACTGTAGACGTCCCCGAACGCCCCGGGAGGAATGAGTCCCCGTTCCGTTCATTTGGGCTCACTACAGTTCAGGACACTAAATTGTCACGGTTTAAATTGAAACCAAGAGTCCAAATCCGGAAAATCGTTTGAGAAAACAGATTTTTGAAAGAAGTGCCAAACATGGACTGCTTTGCCCAGATACAGAGTCGCCACCTAAATATTTTATTTTGGGAAATTTAGGAAACCCTGACTCGTTGCCTAAGGCCACGTGTCGTCAATTCCAAAGTTGCCTCGGCTTGGGAACTTGGGTACGATTGGGGAAGGTCACCTTCGTGAGCAACCCGCTCGCCGATCAAAGATCGGCCCCTCTCTAACCAATGATATCTAGTTTTGAAAAATTTTATGCGTTCTTATTCCGGTATTAGCCTAGATTTACTATGTGATGCCACAACATACAAGTATAGACTGGATTGACCAGAATTGGAACAAAACATTTCATGTTTATTTTTAAAGTGGTTTGATGGTGCTACCGCAAATAGGCTAAGACGTGGATTTGCCACCCTCGAGTGGGTTAGAAAACATGATTTTGCACTAATCAGTGAGCTTAAACACACATTTGAATGAAATTGTTCCAAATCCAAAACCTAACCTTCACCCAAAGGCATTCAACGCAGTTATAATCACATAAGCATATAGCCTCATGGTAGCATGTTATTCATGGCAATCACTCACACGTATGCAGGAGCTAAGCATAAATTCGAGTACTCCAAGGCAAACATAAAGCTAATTAGAAATCCATGCATGATCCTAATTATACGGAAATGCCTAATGCAACACAGCAAATGCAACTATAGCAGGCTCAGCTATTCTAAACATGGCATATGAAATGCTACAGCTAACATGTATTCAACTTGGAATTGAAAATACAATGCAGTTAGTATGATTGCGCCGAGCCCGGCATGCAAAACAGATGAATGAATGCAAACTGCTATCATACTGTATGCTAATTGAGCATGCCTAATCTAACCATCATAAGCGGGTAAACAAAAGGGGAAAGACGTGGGTGGAACATACATACACCACACGCACACATATTCAGTTGTGCCCTCGCTCGGAGGTCCGAATAAAATAATATACAGTCCCAAATAAATAGTACAGTCCAAATAAATAATACAGTCCAAATAATTACAAAATCCTATTTAAATAAAAAATTTAATTAGGAAAGCGGATAAACTAGATGCAGCTAGGGACTGCCTCGACTCTGTTCCGATGATGATGGATGGCATGCTAGGGTTGCTTGGCACAGAAATCCACTGCGATGCCCCAATTAGCCTCTGTTTAGGAATGATGCCGGAATGTTGTGCAAGGCCTTTGAAAGCTACTGTTCTTGATTTTGCTACACAGAGAGCACGGAAAAGGGCATGCAATGTATTTTCACAAATGTATGCATGCCTCGATCCTCGGGCCACCAATCACGCATCTTCGATCCATGATGGCGAGAAGTCGAATTGCACGACTCATATGAAATGAATGCATATATAAACACAACAAAACCTAAACTCCATCATGGATAATCCGGAGTGTTCGGTGACTGGGAATTGAGACACGTGTCCGTCACTCGAGTACGAAAACGGTACTTCGTTTCCCGTGCTCGGGCTAACTCCTATCCCAAGCACAATGCAATAAGCATGACATGCATGAATGCAACTAATATACAACCTAACATACACAATGCTATGAAATGGCATACACGCTACACGAGATAACATGGCATACACAATGCGCTAACATACAACCTAGCATACACAATGCTATGAAATGAAATGGCATACACAATGCAATATGGGCTTACACCAACATGAGTGGACCTTAACCACACTCACATAAGAGGCCATGAGATGAAAATGAGACACTCGAAATGCATGCACGCATGCACGCAAACCGAGGACTAAACTAGCACGCAAACTGAGGACTAAACTAGCATGCAAACCGAGGACTAAAGTAGCACGCATGCACGCAAATGCCACTCTAACAAGGCATGGCAAGGCATGAAACATGGAATGCAAACATGCAAATTTTAGTGTTGAAATATGATGCAAAACAGCCCCGAAACATGGAAAATGGCACCCGATGCATGGAATGAACCCGAAATACAAAACTAGGCATATGCATTGTCCTCTAGCTATACAAAACATGCATTATTTGAACATGAAGTGTGAAGAAAGAATCAACACAGTCCCAAAACAAGCATATTTACAGTTTTAAGTAAGGCCAAACAATGGACACAAATAGGACTAAACTAGCATGCAAAAATGGCCCCGTAAAAGAGGTAATGAAGCGAGTAACAGCTGCTGGCCCTAAATGGCCAAGAGCCCTTAAACAAAGTTGAATAGGGGCTCAAAATGAAGCACTTTACAGTTTACAAAAAGCCACGGATCTAAACACAAACAGGCCTAAAACAATGTGCAAGAAATGGGCCAAAAGGGAGACAAAGAAGCAAGTGATGGTTTCTGGCCTCAAATAGAAGAGGGCCCTTAAACAAAGTTGAAGAGGGACCCAAAACATGGTGTTTTACAATTAGTGAACAAACCCAAAACAGTGCACAAGTAAGCTTAAAATACTATGCAAAATAAGGCCTAAAAAGAGGTTTAAACACAGAGAGCAAAAAGGGAAATTCAAACATAAAATGACCCTTGATCAAACATGAAGAGGGGGTCAAAATAAGGCTATTTACAGTTTGGACCAGAGCCCAAAAATATAAGCACAAGGGGCTAACAAAACAATCAAAAATAAGGCCAAAAGAAGGATAAAGAGGCAAGTCACAAAAGGAAGCCTCAAAAAGTGAAGAGCCCTTCAACAATGTTGAATAAGGGCTCAAAATAAGCCACTTCAAAGTTTATAACCAAGCTCAAAACAGTTTAAAAATGAGCCTAAAATACTATGCAAGAGAGGGGCATACAAGAGAGGTAAAGAAGCAAGTGTTAAAAGGAAGCCTCAAACAGGAAGAGGCCCTTAAACAAACATGAAAAGGATCTCAAAAAAATGCTATTTCAAGTTAGGGTCGGAGCCCAAATGTGCAAGAAAGTATGGCTAATATATTGAGCAAAATAAGGTAAGGAAGAGGGAAGAGGAGACTTACCCTTGAAGACCAAGTCTTTGACAACTTTTGGACCAAGTTTGGTGGCTCCTTAGCTCTGGAAAATAGCTCCAAGTGGCTGGAATGGATGGTGGTGGTGTGGTGCTAGGTGGTGTAGTGTAAAATGGTGTAGGGTTTGGGAGGTTTTGAGGGTTGGAGTGTGGGGAGAGAGACATACAATATAGGAGGCTTAGAGCAAAATTTGTAACCCTTCAAATGGGAGCTAGAGGGCCTGATATATAGGCAAAAGTGTGGGAGAAAAGGGGGGAAAAAAAGGGGGAAAATGGATTCAAGTTTCCCCCAAAAATGCAGCCCCCCGGATACACAATCTGGGGGGAAACAAAATACATTTCTGTAAAGTACCTGGAGAGAGGATCATGGTCGGCCAGTTTCCTAGGGTTTAGGTGGCCGGACGGCTCTTCCCATGGTCGGTCGGCCAAGGGTCAAAAGGGTCAATGAAGATTAATGGTCGGCCATGCCAAAAAGAGAGCCTCTCATGTGAGCACAACACAACCATGTGGTCAAAAACTGGAGAAAGTAAACCAGGAGAGAGAAAAGCCCACTTTTAGGAGGGGTTCAAAAGGGTCACACACAATTACTGGCCGGCCATGTGATATTGGTGGCTTCCCAAGTGTGTACAACACAAATATGTGGTTTAGGGCTAGAAAAAGTGGCCTTATGGTGGTCAACATTGGCTTTCAAGTGAGAAAAAAACGGGCGACGGAGGGCGATGGAGGAATCAAACTGGTTGTCAGAATAATTACTGGCCTCCCACCCTTCTACGACCTTCTTAACAATGAAACAGAGGTCCCTGCCAAAAATGAACCCAAACCGATGCAGAATGAAGGTTCGGGGGCCGAAACGCGCAGCCCGAGGCCCCGAAAACTGACTGTTAGGCACCGGAAGTGGTGTTCGACCACGAAGTTGGTCTCTCGAGCCACAGTGTCCCTTAAAAGGTAGAAAATAAGATGCATGCCAAAAACCGGAGCAAACAGAGGTGGTTAAGTGGTCCCGAACCGAGGCACACGGCCAATGGCTCCGAAAAACCGAAAACCGGACTCCAAACAGGCAAAATGGCCTATGACCACGAAACGTAGCCTACGGCCACTGAGAGATGATCTATGAGACCTCTCCCTCCCTTCGGGATGAGAAAACAGAGAAAAAAGAGCCTGGTTCACAAACCGAGGCAAAGCATGAAAGTGTCCGGAAGTCCGGAGGCAAGGCTCGCAGCCGAGACTCTGAAACCTCTGAACGAGCACGATATGCAACATCACCAAGCGCTCAATCGGTGACGTCTGAGCCTTAAGTTCGGTCAAAAATGGGGTGTCTACAACAAGATCAGCATAGCAAACACACATCATTGATTCTTCATAGCATTACTTCTAAGTATGGTAACACAAGGAGAATCATTCTTTGAATTAAACGGTTATGATAGTATCAAAACAAATAACATACAGTTTCGTAACTTCACGCAACATATTATTTTAGACACTTGGTCATGTCTTCATATGTTCAAATTTGAACAATAAATACAACTATATCAACCATTATTTTGACTAGGCAGTCATAATCGTAAGGCGTAACATCTTCCCTTAATAAGTGCGGGAGCCGAATTTTAAAGGAGGCACACTTTAACAAACAAGTATTGCCCGGCTCTGTCCAGAACCATCAGGATGCCGAATATAAAGGGTAGATGGGCCGAATAGGTATTGAGCTATGGAGCCGAGTAAATATGAACATAATGAGCGAAAAGTGGACCTGGCCCCGAGGCCCAGGGAACGAGTATAAATAAAGGAATAGCAGACTAAGAAAGGCATGTGAAAATTGTGGTGTTTAACTTAGAATACAAGTAATCTAGAACGAGAGACTGACTTGTCCGTCGGAGTGCTAATTCCGGCACCCCCGACCGGAGTGTTTACTTCCTTTCAGGTGCCTATCGGTGGATCACGAATGTCCCCCAGGATCAGAAGAGTATTTCCTAAAACCACTTCCCCACAATAAGCATTTCTTTTTGTCACAGCACAACTTCACTTAGCCCTTTTTTTTTCCCCCCCAAAGTTCACAGTGTCGTGCAGAACAGTTTGCATTATACCCCTTTTAAATACAGAATAGGGATTAATTTAACAATTTGCATTAAGATACAGAAACAGAATTTCAATTTTTGTAGTAACTTATCAGTTTATCAATCATTTAGTTTGGTCTCGAAGTAATCAATAATTGTCTATCTTTTTATGGGTGTCATATGGGCAGACTCATCATATAGGCGGGGTTCTTTATGTCATTCGACCATTCCTTATAAGAAATCCTGATTACGGATCACAGATTGCACATAAACAAAACTCATTCAACACCATCAATAAGTCTCTCGGTTCCCTATTAGAAGTTGTCAATAATTTTCTCGACATGTTTTGAAATCATAGTTCTTAGTGTTTAACCAAATCGATTCAAGGTTAATAATCAAATTCTCAAACGAAACTAATATGTACGTCGTTCCCTTATTTTGTATAAATCATCGGTAGGGAACAAGGTTACAATCAATTACTTCCTTACACAATTACAAAGAGAGTCGCTATATATATCACTTCTTATCATAGCCGATCCTTCTCAACACATTACAACGTGTCATGCAAAACTTATTTTATCAAAATATCTAAATACAATAACCTCTCAAATTCGTAGGTTTAAACATTGCTATAGTAAGGAGGACGTGGTTATGTTACAAAAAGTACACATCACATATATCATCTTATTTACTCCCTAAGTCTTAGGAATAATCAATATTTAAGGTGTAAGTAACCCATCTAAACAGATGCTAGAAGGTACAGTCATACTGTTATCATTTTCCGCAGGTATCTATCGATCCAAAAATGACAGTCAATAACACACATTCCACTTAATCATGGGCATATAAATTGTCTTACCATTCAACTTGAATTCTTACCACACTTCTACCGTGCAATTCCGTTGATCTAATCTCATCTACATGTCTTACATTGTCCGCCAACAATTTAACCAGGCGGAGGTAGAATCCTCTGAATCCTCTATCCTTATTCTCGCCATGTTCTGCATAACAATCATTCACAATATACACCAAGAATATACAATAGACAAGGATCATAATCGTTAGCGTTAACAGATTACATTTAACGTTGCCATCAATCTTCTCATGTGCTTTCAGAATGTTATGCATGATGCCTAAATCTTTTCTAGACATCCTAGGGCTCAATGGATTCATGTGTGAGATAGCAACTCTTGCTCTGATACCACTTGTCACCCCCAAACCCGCCTCTAAAAGTTTGGACATGACCTATTCAAAAACGGACACTAAATCTGTTATACATATCATATGGGGCCTGAACGGAAGCATTTCATATCATACAAGAACATACAAAACATCCATTGAGCTGTCACTACTATGCCAGGATCATAAGCAGAACATAAGGTAGGTAAACATACAGTGACGTGCATCCAAGAATTTAGCTATGTACATATACATATATAAACCCAGCCCTCAAGATTGGGCGCATAACAAAAAACATTGGAAGGTAAAAGGATCATATACACTTCCACCTTAGACAGACAATCAGGGTACAAACCGAAAGCTTAGCAAAACACCATAAAATGAGCTTCCTTCATCTAGTGCCTGGATACTCTGAGGTTAACAAAAGAGGAACGGGTGCCATGGGTTAAAACTGACCTCCAGGTGGAGTGCCTACAGAAACAGATGTAACATAAAGTGAGCCAAGCTTAGTGAATGATAGTACGTAAACAGTTTAACAATTAACTTAAATTACAATGTACATGTAAAAGTGCAGAGAACATATAGTTAACTTTATCTTGTACTTATTTCTAGAAAGGCCTTAGGCCTAAATTTTAAACAGAATGGCTTCAAGCCCTTGAACATAGTGGCATTAAGCCCTTAAACAGAATGTCATAAAGCCCTTAAACAGAATGGCATAAAGCCCTTAAACAGAATGGCATAAAGCCTTTTCCATGCATGTATGAACTCAAGAGGTGTCTCGCACGGATTCTAGAGGTGGCTCACACTGTAGCACTTAGTTCCGTATAGCACTTTGTTCCGTACCGGAAATACAGAATGGCCATAGGCCCAGATTGGCTTTAAGCCCAGTTAATGTATGTATGTACTCAAGAGGTGGCTCGCACGGATTCTAGAGGTGATTCGCATTGTAGCACTTAGTTCCGTACAACACTTTGTTCCATACCAGAAATCATTAGGTCTTAAAGACCGGTCAATCCATATCATGTCATAACATAGCGTAAACAGAACAGATAAATAGAAACATATTCATACATATTTTTAATTATGCTTGAATCATAAACAAAAATCAGAATTCATGTTTGATTATACATGGTACATCTAATAGCGCTAACAAATCAATATAGAGCATACTTGTTAGTTCCATAAAGGAACCTCCGATACCGGGAACTTGTAACATACTTGAACCACAGTATTATTACCCCCGGGTAAGGGCCATAAGACCACAATATTATTACCCCCAGGTAAGGGCCTTGTGCTAAGGATGCCATGAATACTTTTACATATATGGACAATCATTCATTGATTCAAAACGTAACATATCAAAAAATAGAGTATTTCTTGTCATATCATGTCATTACGGTACACTTAACAAAGACAGAACAGTTTACATCACAATGTGAGTTACATGACAATGTCATTGATATTTAATTCTGTCTTCAGGTTGAGTCATTCGTAAGTCAATCCAATGTTTATCATAATTCTTAAAAGTTATTAACGTATAAAACAACCTGTGATCTTATCCATTTATTCATTCTGATGATCCACTCTGGGTAGATATTTATGCCATAAAACATGTGTTGAGCCAAATGAACTATAGTAGCCTTTGATAGGCCATTCAGAATATCATGTTCCCAGTAAGCGGGGTTTACATTTACCATTTCTTTGTATTAACCAATTCCGCAGTATTAACTCCCGAATACAGAACACAGTACAACAATTCTCTTAAAACACATCACTCCTGTTTTTTGTATAACACAAGTCACTTTTTATCATAATGAACCCAGTTAGATTTATCTTTAAACTAATCCAACGTTAATAATTCGTACAAAATTATCATGCGAGGTCATAGATAATTTACAGATTATGGCACATTATTGACAACCATTAACCATAACCGGAATGCAGATTAGTTTCAGAGTCATACCGATGTACACAAGTCTTTCAACGTTCCCATACATTCGCACCGATTTCCAATCAGCGTAAATGTTAATATAATTACTTGCAAGGAACAAAGTGTTAAGAATAAGAATCATTAATGGTAAGTAAATACACGATCTTCGTACTACTACTCACAGTGCTATAGCGGAGCGCTTGACCCTCCCGGGTTATGACCTACACATGTGCACAATTTATACATTAGTTCTTTTTCTTTCTTTCATTATTTCCTGCTTCATTTTACTTCAAATGAATTTACAGGCATCCTAGGGACATCAAACATAAGTTTAAAAAATACCAGAGGGTTGGGCACGCGAAACAGAGCTAAACATTTTTTCTAGCTTGGGCCGCACGTGCGGCTATGAGCCACGCACGTGCGGCCATGACCCCCGCACGTGCGGCGATTCTGCACAGTTTGCAGTCCGAATTTCCAGCAAAACTCAATTTTTAGTCCGAATTTCCAGCAAAACTCAATTTTTAGTGGACTTTTTCAAGGCTCAAAATAGGTTTCTTAATTGCTAACATATAGTTCGAAAATCACATACATAGACATTACAAACATATAACCATCTCATTATGAATTGGATCTTCTTCTTACAACTCATAAACATAGCTTAATTTCACAATATTCCAATTAACCAAGTGACAAGAACATTTCTCAATTCAACAATTAACACACACACCACTCCAATTACAACCCCAATCTCGCAAACAAAAGGGGAAATTCTTACTCAATTCCAAGAAAAGACTCAATTAAAGTAAAATTCACATACCTTGAGGCTTAAATCCTACAACCCCTTTCAATTCCCCAATCCTTCATCTTGAAGAATTTCTTCTCTTCCTTTCAAACCCTTTTTCCTTCTCCAATTTTTCCTCCAAAGAGATACTTGGAGTAATGCCCTAAATCAAAGGGCTAAGTATATACATATACATATACAAAGTTGAATAAGACAAAACTTAATCGATTTAATTATCCCAAATCAAATTTTCACAAAAATGCCTATTATGACTTAAAAATTATGTTGATCTCAAATATAAGGTCAATTTCAGATTATTAAGCTCTTAAGGCTTTCAATTCTAGATCCAAACATTTTAATTGTGACAGATATGACTTCTTATTAAACAGATGTGAATCTATAATCATAAGGTTCACTTCATTAAACTTAATTCCACGTGGAATTTCACAATAAGCATATAAATACGCATAATGAGGGACATAAAATATACCGGGAACACATGTGAGGGTTGGGTTATTACACATCCTAATGGTTGATTCCATGTTGGTTTGGTAGTGGCCATTTGCAAAAATAGGTTTTGATTATTTTGAATGAAGTTGACTAATTTTTCTCGAAAATTGTTCCATTTTTGCAAAACTTGGACCATTCTTTGGACTTAAAAAAGGGAAAATTTTCAGTGCTCACAGCTTAGCTTACATGATTTCAAAACAGAAAATGAAATGAGTATGCTAATCTAACTCTCATGTTGATCAAAACTTTTTTTTAGAGAAAAAAAAAAGTCAAGGCAATGAATTAGGGGCATAGTTGAGTCAGTGATTCTGTCTTCTCCCTCACTCGAGTCACCTATTCAATGTATTCATACCAGTCAATGTATATAAGTGTGTTCCTTTCATACCAGTCAGTATATTCATACCAGTCAGTGTATATAAGTGTGTTTGGATTGTTTTGCTTTGTTTTTCTTGCGTTAAATCATTTGTTTTTTTTTATTCGGGTCAATATAGGATCAATGTCCAATTCAGAGTTCAAAATTTAATCATTCTCAAATTCAATCAAACAAAAATGTTTTCAAGCACAAAGTGATATGTCAGTCACGCTATTAATGTGCAAAAATGAAACTTATTTTATTGAAGTCAGGGGATGAAATCCTCGATTACAGAGACAAAAGGAGAGAAATAGAGAGAGAGAGAGAGAGAGAGAGAGAGTTAAAGCTATATATGCCCACTCCCAAAAAAAACAAAAAACAAAAACAAAAGGGACATACTTTTTAAATTTCGGCAGTGGCCCGGCGGTGACGGATACACGCCAACTTTCCTTACTGATACCTTCTTTTCTCGATTCTCCCACTGATCATTTATTCTTGCCTTCATTTTGGGATGCTTTTGAAGACCCTGCCTCGGTGTCTACAAAACCGCCAAAAGAGATAATCCCTCACTGGCCATCAAAGGTAGTCCCATAACGAGCTGCGATGGTCACCTGTCGTTTCAACTCCTTGATTTGTTTCTTCAATCTGCTAACTTCCCCTCGAGAATCTTTGTACATATGTTGAAGTAAAGAAAGTTGTGCATTCAATCGATGCACCTCACACGTCTTGTTCTGCAGTCGACGGGACAAGTTAGAGACCGCAGTCACGGTCTCCACACATGACCTCAGTGTATACAAGTTTGCTTCGATGTCAGACTGTGACGCCATGATTTGTTCAACTGACATTGCTAGAAAGCTGAAAATAGGGGAAGGAGAAGGAGCCCGTGGTTGAGGTTCAGGGGAGTCAAAATCGATCATCTCTATCGTGGACTCATTCAAGTCTGGAAAAGAAGTGAGATAACCGTGTGAAGAAGCCATGACAGAGGGGAGTAATGCAAAAGAAAGAGGTTGCAAAATGGCGGCAGAGAAAGTTTGCAGGCTTTTGCTCTGCCCTCTGTCGCAGACCTCAACTTAAGAAGATGATGAAACCAAAGAAGAAGACAAAGAGGGAGGAAGGCCAAGACGATCATTGACAATTAGGACATGATTAGATAGCCTGTCGGTCAGGCATCGCGATTGTTGAAATTGTGAAACAAACACGATGCTCGAAGAAGATGAAGGAAAAGAGAGTGAGACAAAAATAGGAGAGGTGGGAGAGTTGCATATATATGTGTATATGTATTGTATATTTATGTATTATATACATTTATTTGACTATTTTTGTCACAAGAGTGACATGGTGAAGTGGTTTGATTTGGCGTTTGGGGGTTGAAAGGCTAAGCCTGAGGTCAGAGGTTCGAGCCTCCATAGCAACGAGTGTTTCTTTTGTTTTGTTTTGGTTTTATGTATGTATATCTCGTATACCTATGTATTATATATATGTATATTTGTTTGAATATTTTGTCACAGGAGTGGTTTGGTTCAGTAGTTCGGCTCAGTGGTTGAGGACTGGGAAACTAAGCTTGAGATCAGAGGATCGAACCCCTGTATCCATGCATTTTGTGTTTTTCCTTTCTTTTTGCTTGTTTTGCATACATGCCCTGACGTCAGCAAACAGAATATGCCTTCTCAATAACAACATTTTCCCGCTGACAACCACAAATAGAATATTCCCCGAATCTATATATGTATACCGTATGTACATATCTGTGTGTATCTTGTCTATATATGTATATATGTATACCGTATGTTCGTATCTGTGTATTTTGTTTGTATATGAATATATGTATACCGTATGTACATGTCGTGTCTATGTCCGTATCTATATGTATTTTGTCTATATATGGTATATGTATACGGTAATTGGTTTGAACTTATAATTCCTCCTTTCATTCTGTGCATCTATCGCACAATAATCTCATTTTGAGCATCTACCACACAAATTTCAATTCAACCGCGCTGTCTTGTGCATCGCACTGTCTTGTGCATTTTAATCCAATCACACTATCTTGTGTACTCTCAGGGTCTAGGAGACCTTAAATCCTTTAGAGGTGAAATTCCTTTGGTGTTTGTCGTGCCCGAACGACTTCAGGCAGTCTGCTATACCCACTTGCCTATGTTTGCAATGAGTTCCTAGGAGACCAACTGTGATGGTGGAAACTAGAGTTCTAATGGTGATGCCTAGAACGGAAAGGTTTAGAATTTCTGGGACTAAAATCTGGTTTAAATACCCAAGGGTGTATCCCCGTCTTGAAATCTGTATGGTAGCCCCATGGGTTGAGGTAGCTTGTATTCGACTTAATTCTAGATACTGAACCAACCTAGTCTGTCACCCCGTTGGAGAATAGGGAAAGTTGTATATGATCAAAAAAAAGTGGCATCTGTGGCTTCTACATGTAAAGGTTACCCCTTGTCATTCTACCATACCTTCTTCCACTCGCGTGAGACGCGCTTTGATTTAGAATCCACCTTTGCTCCTTTCACGTGAAATGTGTTAGGATGGGATGTTTATCTGGTTAAAACCTTCCCTCTCTCTGTATGAGATACGGTTAGGTTACACCACATTTGCTAACATTTACCTGGTTAAAACCTTTCCTCTCTCCGTATGAAATACGTTGAGATACACCTGTTGGTTACACCATTATTTTTCTTCTCGGTTAAAACCTTCCCTCTCTCCGTATGAAATACGTTGGGATATGTCTGTTGGTTATACCATTGTTTTTCTCCTTGGTTAAAACATTCCCTCTCTCCTTATGAAATACGTTGAGATACGCTTGTTTGTTACACCATGGTTATTCTCCCCGGTTAAAACCTTCTCTCTCTCCATATGAAATACGTTGAGATACGCCTGTTAGTTATGCCATTGTTTTTCTCCTTTGTTAAAACCTTCCATCTCTCCGTATGAAATATGTTGAGATACGCCTGTTGGTTACACCATTGTTTTTCTCCTTGGTTAAAACCTTCCCTCTCTTCATATGAAATATGTTAAGATACGCCTGTTGGTTACACCATTGTTTTTCTCCTTGGTTAAAACCTTCCACCTCTCCGTATGAGATACGGTTAGGTACACTTGTTGGTTACACCACCTTTACACCTTTTACGTGAAATGTGTTACGATGTGACGTTTACTCTAGTTAAAACCTTCCCCCTCTCCGTATGAGATACGGTTAGGTACACTTGCGGGTTACACCATCTTTACACCTTTCACGTGAAACATGTTAGGATATGACGTTTACTCTAGTTAAAACCTTCCCCCTTTCCATATGAGATATAGTTAGGTATGCCTGTTGGTTACACCACCTTTGCTCCTTTCGCGTAAAACGCATTTAGATCGCAAATGCACTCCTCCTTCTCTCGCGTGTGACGCGGTTAGGATCACAAATTGGTTCAAAACAGCAAGTGAGCCTGTCTGTTTACACCACCCTTCCTCCTCTCGCGTGAGACGCGTTAGGATTGCAGATCGGTTAAAAACAGCAGGTGCGCCTGTCTGTCTACACCACCTCTCCGCCTCTTGTGTGAGATGCGTTAGGATTGTAAATCGGTTAAAAACAGTAGGTGAGCCTATCTGTTTACACCACCCCTCCTCCTCTCGCGTGAGACGCGTTAGGATTGCAAATCGGTTAAAAATAATAGGTGCGCCTGTCTGTTTATACCACCCCTTCTCCTCTCGCGTGAGATGTGTTAGGATTGCAAATCGGTTAAAAATAGCAGGTGAGCCTGTCTGTTTACAACACCCCTTCTCCTCTCGCGTGAGACGCGTTACGATTGCAAATCGGTTAAAAATAGCAAGTGAGCTTGTCTGTTTACACCACCACCCCTCCTCTCCCGTGAGACGCGTTAGGATTGCAAATCGGTTAAAAATAGTAGGTGCGCCTGTCTGTTTACACCACCCCTTCTCCTCTCGCGTGAAATGCGTTAGGTTGTTGATTTCACTCGGTTAAAAACATCAGGTGCGCCTGTTGTTTACACCATCTTTCCTCCTTTCGTGTAAGACACGTTAGGTTGTTGATTTCACTCGGTTAAAAACATCAGGTGCGTCTGTTGTTTACACTATCTTTTCTCTTTTCGTGTGAGACACGTTAGGTTGTTGATTTCACTCGGTTAAAAACAGCAGGTGCGCCTGTCTGTTTACACCACCCCTTCTCCTCTCGCGTGAGACGCGTTAGGTTGTTGATTTTACTCGGTTAAAAACATCAGGTATGCCTATTGTTTACACCATATTTCCTCTTTTCATGTGAGACACGTTCGGTTATTGATTTCACTGGGTTCAAAACATTAGGTGTGCCTGTTGTTTAGGCTATCTTTTCCTCCTTTTGTGTGAGACACGTTAGGTTGTTGATTTCACTCCGTTAAAAACTTAGGTGCGCCTGTTGTTTACACCATCTTTCCTCCTTTCGTGTGAGACACGTTAGGTTGTTGATTTCACTCAGTTAAATATGCAGTTGTGCTTATATGTTTACACCACACCTTCTTTTCTCACGTGAGACGCATTAGGTTGTTGATTTCACTTGGTTAAAAACTTCAGGTGCGCCTGTTGTTTACACCATCTTTCCTCCTTTCGTGTGAGAGACGTTAGGTTGTTGATTTCACTTGGTTAAAAACATCAGGTGCACCTGTTGTTTACACCATCTTTCCTCTTTTCATGTGAGACACATTAGGTTGTTGATTTCACTCGGTTGAAAACAACAGGTACGCCTGTCTGTTTACACAGCCCTTCTCCTCTCGCGTGAGACGCATTAGGTTGTTGATTTCACTCGGTTAAAACATCAGGTGCGCCTGTTGTTGACACCATCTTTCATTCTTTCGTGTGAGACACGTTAGGTTGTTGATTTCACTCAGTTAAAAGCATCAGATGCACCTGTTGTTTACACCATCTTTCCTCCTTTCGTGTGAGACACGTTAGGTTGTTGATTTCACTCGGCTAAAAACAGCAGGTGCGCCTGTCTTTTTACACCACCCCATCTCTTCTCGCGTGAGATGTGTTAGGTTGTTGATTTCACTCGGTTAAAAACATCAGGTGTGCCTATTGTTTACGCCATCTTTCCTCATTTCGTGTAAGACACGTTAAGTTGTTGATTTCACTTGGTTAAAAATATCAGGTGCTCCTGTTGTTTACACCATCTATCCTCCTTTCGTGTGAGACATGTTAGGTTGTTGATTTCACTCAGTTAAAAACAGCAAGTGCGCCTGTCAATTTACACCACCCATTCTCTTTTCACGTGAGACGCGTTAGGTTATTGATTTCACTCGGTTAAAAACATCAGGTGCGCCTGTTGTTTACACCATATTTCCTCCTTTCGTGTGAGACACGTTAGGTTGTTGATTGCACTCGATTAAAAAATAGCAGGTTCGCCTGTCTATTTACACCACACCTTCTCCTCTCGCATGAGAAGTGTTAGGTTGTTGACTTCCTTGGTTAAAAATAGATGGTGCGCCTCTCTGTTCACACCATCTTTCCTCATTTCACGTGAGACGCGTTAGGTTGTTGATTTCCTCAGTTAAAAACATTAGGTACGGCTTGTGTTCACACCATCTTTCCTTCTTTCACGTGAGACGCGTTAGGTTGTTGATTTCCTTGAGTAAAAACATCGGGTGCGTCCAGTGTTCACATCATCTTTCCTCCTTTCACATGAGGCACGTTAGGTTGTTGATTTCTCTTGGTTAAGGTCTTTTCTCCTTAGCATCTTGCTCCTGAACTACGCTGGTTTGATTCCTTGCAAAGGGATATGTAGGCAACCTTCTGGGTCAACCACTTACATTTGCATCTTGTTTGTTCGCTCAAGTCTTACGGCCTTGTCAGAAGGGTCGTCTTCGGGTTTTGACATTCACTCACGTCATGAAATGACTTTGAGCTCTGTCAAAGAGGGGCAACTGTAGACACCCCATCTTGACCGACCTTAAGACTTGGGCACCTTTTTTTGAACACCCCATGGTGAAACTTGGAATATGCTATTTTATGAATTTCTCCGCAGAAAAATCAGATTGAAACTTTAATCCCAAATCTCAGCCATTTTGACCAAATTATTTTATATCACTCAAATCTTTTTTATTATTTTATTAATTTGTAGTATTTTATAATTTTATGTGTTTGTAGATATTTTAGATGTTTTTATATAAATTGGTGTAAATAATATATTTTTGATATTTTATAAATAGAAAATAATAAAAAAGAAAAGAAAATAATAATAATAAAAAAAGAAAAGAAAAGATTGAATTCAATTTATATATGTATATACAGGTTAGAATATTTGGTCACGATGGGTTTGGTATTATGATGAGTTTGTGAGTGGAGCATAATAAGAAGATGAGAAGAGAGGGTTAGAGGATTGATAATGTTTTGGAGTGGAGATGAAGATAAGATATTTGTAAGGATGTGTGGGGCGTTGGAGTAGATGATAGAGGGATTATAATGAGTGAGTGCAGAGTAGGTGCTAAAGTGTGTTCGGTTAAAGAGGGAGTGGGTGGTGTATTATTTTTAATGAGACAATCTGAAATTGAAAAAGAAAAGGAGAGGGAGATAGAAATGTTGAATTCGGTGGGAGTGGGGTTCAAAGGTAGGTGGAGAATATTGAAAAGAGAGGAGAGCAGGTGAGAAGGTGGGAAAGATTGAAAAGAGAGAAGAGCAGTTTGAAAAGAGTGGGTGAGTGAGTGAGTGAAAAATGTGAGGGGAAGAGAGGTTCTTGACCTGAGCTACAAACACACAGAACACACATACACAACACACATTTGCTCTCTCTCTCTCTCTGTGGGAATTAAAAAAGAGAGAACAACACATGCAAAGGCTCTCTCTCTCTTGGGGCTTTTGAACTGACTCTCTCTCTCTCAGGAGGTGAAGACAGACATACACGATCTCTCTCTCTCTCTCTCGGACTCGGGATTGTGTTTCAAACACAGTGACAACATCATCGCTTTGGCACGATCCTTGCAACTTATCTTGATCATAACCACACCACACTGATGGTGTGGATCGAAGGCATGGAAAGAGGCGACAGTCCTCACTTGTGAACTCTCTCTCTCTATACCACGGAATGTCTCTCACAAGTAGTAGTTCTCTTCTTCCGACCAAAACTCTGGTTTGGATTCATCAATCTCTCATATCTCCTTCCCCAACCCAGCAACCAGTTCTCTCCAAATCCATCCAACCCATTTACGCTGCCATGCACACATGAGTACCACTAATTCAACGCCCATAGAGCACCGTCCAGTGTCACTCCCATATCGACTGTCCACCGTCACTCCACCATATGAACCATCCCCTATTGATCCGCCCTTCATGAGGTCCTCACCTCACCCCTTCACGACCACACTACTGTCAGCCACCATCGTCGTTGCAATATCATCCCTCTAGCACCAACCAACTCACGGTCTGAGCGAACCATCTAGCCGAAGCACAGCTACCACCTCTGCACCGAGCCACCATCACTGACTCGCTTTAGTTTTGCCTGATGTGGACGTCATAACTCGAGGTACTGTAATCCCCACCTCCGTCGCCCTTGCTGCAGTGTGCATCAGAGGCAATCCAACTCTATATGTCGTTGCAGATTGGCTCGAGTTGACTACTTGCATGGGACGTGTTCTAGGTGTCTCGCCAAAGTTGATGACCGGTTTCCATGGTGGTCTTGAGGTTTGGGTTGCATGGCAGACTGAAGATAACAGTGTGCTAATAGCCATCTGTTGAAGTTGATCAAGTGTAGTGTGATGGAAACGTGGGTCTGACCCACATAATATGGTTGGGCTCACCAACATGTGCTCCCTAAGCTCTGAGGCCCAAGTCGCTGATTATATCTGGTCTATTCATGATGATTGATTGCGGGATTCTCATGTGACTCCATATGAGGTTATTTTTGAGCCATCTTCCGGTGATCCCCAAGGAACATGAAGTTTTTATTTTGTTTATTTTTTATTTTGAGTGTTTTGTGAGGTTTTATTTTCTTTTATTATTCCCTCCTCTCTCTCTCTCTCTCTCAGATCTGTAATATTTAAAGTGTTGTAATAATCCCCCACCCCGCTTCTTTCTATCCCATTCTTTAATCGCTTTCCCTAACTGTACATATATATATATACCTGCATGCCATGCATATCCATGCTTTACATCCATGTTTCATGCATTAAGATTCGGCTAAGTTTGCATTTGTGGATTCAATCATTTCTTATGTGATTCTATGCACTACCTCATGTTTTGCAATATTTCACATGTCACGTTTTAAAAGCCAAATCTTTAGTTGCGTCTCATGAGTAAATTGCATTAGGATTTTGTATATAAGATCATGCATGATTTTCTAACTTTGTTTTGTAGCTATTCGAGGGACGTCGGTAAATATGTGAGTTTTTATGTTTTAGCATCCGGCCTGTACATAATTTTCTTGTTATGTTTAGCATCTTACCATGTGGTTATTTGCTTACTGATAAGCTGCTCGATTGCCTGTGGATGAAGGCTTGTTGCTTGAATTGGAATGATTCAACGATTGTATGTTTTAAGCCCACTTTGTAGTGGCAAATTCACAAACTTTAAGCCCACTTTGTCAAGTGGCAAATTCAAACCCCTTTCGACAAACAAACATGAAATTGAATTGTTCTAATTTGAGCAAATTAGTCTATACTTATATGCTTCACATAATAAATTTTGAGGTTTTGTTAAATAATCGAAATATAAACATATAAAGTAAATAAAATTCATATCATGGTTTAGTAGAGGATGATCTTTGATTGGGTGAGTGGGGGTGCTCAATTAATGACCTTCTCCATTCATACCTAAGGTTCCGAGCCAAGCATCCTTGGTTACAACGAATAGTGGCCTCGGCACGAGTCATGGGTTTCCTAATTTCCCAAAATATTAGGTGGCGACTCTGAGATCTGATGACGCAATCCATTTTTGACAAAATTGTAATAAAATGGATTTTCAATAAAAGTTGTCAAATTTGGACTCTTATCTATGTTTCACATCGCACTAGTAAGACTAGATCAAAGAGATCGAGGGAGTCCGAACTGTTTAACGCGTGCGGGTACCCCTCGAGCATGTTACACATATTCTCTCTCTCATCTACGCACATCAGCATAGCTTGTTTGTCAGCTTTATACTATTTTCAACCGTTGCTGGATCAACTTTACTTTCTTAGTGGTCTCTTTCACAAGTTCGGGTCCCAATAATGGTCTATCTCCAACCTCAGCCCAACAAATTGGCGACCTACATTTCCAGCCATAGAGAGCCTCATATGGTGCATTGCCAAGACTCGAGTGATAACTGTTGTTGTATGCAAATTCAACCAAAGGAAAATGTGTCTCTTAATTTCCTTGAAAATCTAGTACACACATACGTAGCATGTCCTCTAGCATCTGGATTGTCCTTTCTGATTGGCCATCTGTTTGCGGATGGTATGCACTGCTCAAGCTTATTTCGGTTCCCATTGCTTTTTGCAAACATCGCCAAAATCTCGAAGTGAATTTCGAATCTCTATCAGATACAATCGATATAGGGACTCCATGCGATTTCACAATTTTATTCATATATAGAGTAGCCAATTTATCCACATTATATGTCATTTTAACAGGTAAAAAATGAGCAGATTTTGTCAATCAGTCTACAATTACCCAAATATAATTCATACCTCTACTGGAGCGAGGCAATCCAACCACGAAATCCATTGTGATATGTTCCAATTTCCACTCCGGTATTAGTAATGGCTGAAGTAATCCTGCGGGTTGTTGATGTTCTGCCTTAACTTGCTGACATTGTAAACATCTGAACACAAATTTCATAATTTCCTTTTTCATTTTTGGCCACCAAAAATTCTTATTTAGGTCTTGATCCATTTTTGTGTTTCCTGGATAGATAGAGAATTTGGAACTATGGGCTTCTTTGAGGATTTGTTTCTTCAATTCACTGTCATTTGGTACACATAACCATCCCTGAAACTTGAGTATGTCATTCTCAAAATTGAACCCCAGTCTAGGTTTGGAATCCTACTCATCCACTATTTTCTTTAGGAATTCATTCTGCAATTGTCTATCTTTGATCTCTTCAAATGTTACTAGTTCATGCAATACTATTTTCTGCCTAGTAAGTAAACAAGCTAAGTTTCCTATTGATTTCCGACTAAGAGCATCGGCCACCGTGTTAGCTCTTCCAAGATAATACATAATTTACAGATCATAATCTTTAATTAGCTCCAGCCATCGACAGTATCTCATGTTTAGCTCTTTTTGGATAAAGAAGTATTTAAGACTTTTTTGATCCGTATACACCTCACATGTCGCCTCTTACAGGTAGTGGCGCCAAATTTTCAATGCAAAAATCACTGCAGCCAATTCCAAATCATGAGTTAGGTAACTCTTCTCATGCAGTCTTAGCTTACGGGAAGCATAGGCAATTACCTTTCCATTTTGCATCAACACGCACCCCAAGCCTTTATAAGAGGCATCACTATAATAGTAAAACCATTTGTTTCGGAGGGTAAAGTGAGAATCGGTGCTGTCACAAGTCTTGTCTTCAATTCTTGAAAAGCTGCCTCTCTTTGGTCACTCCATTCGAGTGGTACCCCCTTTTGTGTCAATTGAGTAAGTGGCAAGGCAATTTTTGAGAGGTCTTTCACAAATCTGCAATAGTATCCAGCCAGGCCTAAGAAACTACGGACCTCTATCACATTCATTGGTCTCGGCCAATTTACAACAGCCTCTATTTTCTGTAGATCAACAGAGATACCATCTTTCGTTATCACATGCCCCAGAAACATCACGCTATCCAACCAGAACTCACATTTTGACAATTTAGCATATAGTTTCCTCTCTTTCAACGTTTGAAGAGTAAGTCTCAAGTGGCATTCATGTTCCTCCTTCCTTTTGGAGTAAATCAGGATGTCATCGATAAAAACCACAATGAATTCATCAAGGAACGACTTAAAAACTCTGTTCATTAAATCCATAAAAGCAGCTGGTGCATTTGTAACTCCGAAAGGCATAACAAGGAACTCGTAATGGTCGTATCTGGTTCAAAAAGCAGTTTTCTCCACATTTTCAGCTTTAACTTTTAACCGATGACATCTGGACTGCAGGTCAATTTTTTAAAATACCTGTGCTCCTTGTAGCTGGTCGAACAGATCGTCAATGCGTGGCAACGGGCACTTGTTCTTTATTGTCACCTTATTTAACCCACGATAATCAATGCAAAGCCTTAGGGTTCCATCATTCTTTTTAACAAATAACACTGGAGCACCCCACAGAGACGTACTAGGCCTGATAAATTTCTTGTTTAACAATTGTTACAATTGAGTTTTCAATTCTTTTAACTCGGTAGTCGACATTCGGTATGGGGTCTTAGAAATTGGTTGGGTGCCTGGTACTATCTCAATAGTAAACTCGATCTCTCTATCAACTAACTACCCCGGCAAATCATCTGGAAACACATCTGAAAAATCTCTCACCACAGGAATGTTATCCACTTTAGGTTTAGCAGTAGCTGGTGCCATTAACACAGAACATAAAAATCCTTTACAACCCTTATTAATCAATCTATTCGCTTTCATGGAGGAAATCAAATATGGGGGAGATATGAAACCATCCTCGTTAAATGTAAATTCAGGCACTTCAGGCAAATGAAACACAACTTGTTTAGTCACACAGTCAATAGTAGCACAATACCTCGACAACCAATCCATTCCCAGAATTACATCAAAATGCATGATATTTAAAGACAACAGATCAACATATAAACTCATATCCCCAACATTTACATCACATGCGGGATACACATACGCACAAGTCATAGAGTCCCCAGTTAGAGAAGATATAGCTAACAAATAAGGCATTGGTTCCGATTTTTGAGTTAATTTTGAAGCAAATGCATAAGACACGAAGGAGTGTGTAGACCCCAAATCAATGAAAACACATGCATCCTAAGAACAAATAGGAAGAATACCTGACACAATCGTCTCCGTCGTCTGCACATCCCCAGTGCCAATGCAAAAACCCATCCTTGCTTTAGAGTTTCCTTTCTCACAGCTGATTTCAAATTTACCCTTGGTGTTGATAATGATGCAGTTGAGCTAGCCCTGGGCTGGCTTGTGCTTTGGGACACTAAAGGGCAATCCTTAATCATATGGCTTGTTTTTTCACACCGAAAACATGCACCAGAAATTTTGCGACAAACTCCCTTATGTCTTTTCCCACACTTTGGGCAGATGGGTGTATCGTTCCCTTGGCTTGAGCTAGTAGATGATCCCGTATTCTGCCTCTTGTTGGAGTGTTAAAGTTGTTCTGACCCTTCTTGAAATTGGATCCCGGTCTCTTACTCTTCCATTCAATTATCGGTGCCTTTGCTTGTCTTAGTGCAGCAACAGTTGCTTCAGCCATGATGGCTCTATCTAAGACATCAACATATTTTTCTAGCTTGAGTACGTTAATTCGATCAAGAACCTCAACATCCAATCTGCCTTCAAACTTTCTAGCTTTCTTATAATCGGTATCTACCATATGTGGCGTATACCACGTAAGCTCTGTGAATTTGGCTTCATACTTCGCTACCGACATGGAATCCTGCTTCAACTGTTCAAATTCCGTTACCTTCCAATGCCTTACACACTGTGGAAAATATTTTTCATAAAAGGCCTCTTTAAACTGTGCCCAAGTCATTGTAGTCTATTGATTCCAAACAATCATCTACCACCTTCTCGCTTCCTCTTGCAGAGTGAAGGTTGCTAGCAAAACCTTTTGCTCTTTGGTACATGGCAATACTTCAAACAAGTTTTCAATCTCTAGTATCCAGGCTTCATCTTTCAACGGTTTAGGTCCTCCTGGGAAAGTAGGTGGTTTCAGTTTGTTAACCTTCTGGGTTAAGGTAATACTGTCACCAATATTGGGTGGCTCCACTTGACTTGGCGGCGAAGGAGGAGGTGGAAGGGGCTGTCTCAGTTGTTGACTTAACGCTTCTATCAATAGCTCTACATTCGCTCTAACCAATCCATTCTTGCATCAGAAGATTCAGATGTCTCTGTAGGTCTTGTCTCTTCCATTGGACTACATATAAACAGAGTGATAATAAACATAGGACACATTGAGTTTACACTTGCATTGTTATTACATAGGCACATAAAGAACCCATACACGCTCACACATGCAAATAAAATGTCCTAATTTCTTTTCTAGGACATCCTATAACTCCGTTGGACGTGTGTGTGCGGTATAACTAGTGCTCTGATACCACTCTGTCACAACCCAAACCCGCCCCTAAAAGTTTGGTATCGTAACCGACCAATAATCCGTGATTACCAAAGGCCTACCTATATAAATCAAACAAACGGGGCTAGCGGAAACTAAGATATACGAATATAAATCGTCCAATGAGATGTGAACTCATATGAGACAAAATGCATTACTGTAGATATATATATACATATGTACATCAAGGTAGCACAAGTTTATCAAAATACAACTAAAATAGGGGAGACATTCCCATCGACTACGGATATACCAGCGGCAACCAACCATTACACGGGAGTGATTTCAAAAGGGTTCTCACTGGACCACCTATGTGCTTCAACAGATAGGAACCTTGCTGTGAGGCACAAAAGGTAGCTTGACCAAAACGGAGGTAAGATGTAATTTATGCGTAATGCTCCAAACATTTCCCCTGTTCTCCGCACGTGTGGGCCTACCTGCTGCATATGCACTAGTGCCTCCCACACGTGCAGTCACCCGCTGCCACACGTGTGGTTCTGGGTGTCCAAAATTGAAAATTCTGCTTTGTTTTTGTGAGCTCTCTCTCTTCAAAACTCAAGCCCAAGTTGACCAAATCAAAGCCCAAAAAGTTATCAAACATGGTGTATAAACAAATACGAAGTTCTAACCAAGAATAGAACTTTAAATTCAAACCCAAGTCACACAATCACATGAGCAACTTTAAAGTTGAGAAGAAAACAAAACCTATGCATATGGGAATTCTATGTTTCAACAAAACCATGGAAATCTAACTTAAAATCATGCAAGACCAACTAGCTAAGCCTTATTCATGCCAAGATTTGGAGAATTCCTCTTGTTAGGGTTTGTGACACAACTTACACTACCAAATCTCACATTCTCTCCTTAAATTCCATGAGTTCAAGATGAAAATTATTCTCATGCAAGAAATTATGAAGAATTCTTACCTCAATGAGTTAATTTTTTGAAGTTGTTTCAAATTCTCCTCTTCTCCTTTTCTTTCTCTTCTTCTCTCCTTGCTCTCTAGAATTCTCTCTCTCTCTCTCTCTCTCTCTCTCTCTCTCTCTCATTTGAGTTCATCATAGATATAT
Source organism: Camellia sinensis (assembly GCF_004153795.1). Lineage (NCBI taxonomy): Eukaryota > Viridiplantae > Streptophyta > Magnoliopsida > Ericales > Theaceae > Camellia > Camellia sinensis. The sequence goes on from NW_021024549.1 coordinate 468,665, forward strand.
AAATTATCTAATTTTACTTAATGTGAATTAATGCATTTAGAACCACATCACTTGAATTAATTATCTAATGAATTAAATTATTTCTTACTGGCAACTAAGTTAGCTAAACCCTACTTTAAGGGGAATTAGGCTCTACCCACCTAGTCCATTAGTTAATTGACAACTTTACAATTTAACAAATCAGACAAGTCTTTTTCACAAATTAATGTATCCGTCAAATGAAACATGGTGCACATAACAAATAAATAAACATAAAATGCACGTATAAGTACATAAGTAAGATTAACCATAAAATTAACCGCTAATTAAGAGATGGGTGTTGCAGATATATTTGTTTCTAGTCTTAATTTCAAGGACATTACACCGACACTTTATATACTTTGGTCCTTGCATCATTTTGTTTTTTGTAATTTTATTTGGCTCGATTTTGATATTAAATTTACGATTTTGTATCAATTTGATCCAATTGATTGCTCTTGCAAGCATTTTTTCTTATGGAAAATGTGCACGTGAGAAACATGTGTTTGGTTCATGAATTTGGAAAGAAAAAAGGAAAATGGAAAGGGAAAGGGAAAGGTAAGTGAAATGAGTATCAAATATAACTAAATCTCACACACTTTTTCTCTTTCATTTTCCAAATCCCTACCTAAATCCAAAAACCAAACACAATTTAAAAAAATGTACATACCATTCCTAATCTTAGTGGGGAAATTGCAAATCAATGGTAGAGTAGAAAAATAATTGCACTATTGTTGACATCCCATGTAAGGCCCCGATATTTATAACCCATTTTATAATTATCAATCCACAATTGTTAGTCAATTTCATTGTAGAAGTGTGGATATAGGAAAAAGAAATACAAAGGGACCCCGTAAAACAAATGCATATCTTTGTCATAAATTCCTGGTTATATGCATTAGATTACAATACGTGTAAAATAAAAAGAGGGAAATACATCAAAAGTGCCCTACAGCCTAGATTACAAGCAAGATAAAATCCTATTCCGAACAAGTAAGCTCGGTAGCTATCATCTTGTAATCATAAAAAAAGTGCTCCAGTGCCCTGATAAGATCTTCACAACTCTTTAGTGGGGTGCAAGCACATCATCATAACCTGGAATTTTGAATATCCAGCCCATAAAAGGGAGTAAGCTTTTACGCCCAGTAGAAATAATCTTAACGCAATAGATAGATGTTTATTATGATTATAATCATGCAATGCAATGCCATGCTCAAGGCTCTTTACTTCCTTTGAAAACTAATGCTCCATGTATAATTTCGCCCCATGTTTGACTCTAACACTTGGACCTTTATTATACATTCAAAATCATTTTTTGTGACAAAATCCATAGTACATTCTTCAAAATATTCCCACATTTACTGGCCACCAAGCATAGAGAGGGAATTGGGCACCTATCATATTTTAAAATAACACTTCCATATTTACCGCCGCCAAGTATGGAGGGGCAATTAGACACCCATTACATTTTGAAAACATCTCCATATTTACCGGCCACCGAGTTCGAAGGGGCAATTGGACACCCAACAATATATTCAACAATATCCCCCACATTTACTGGCATCAAGCATGGAAGAGCATTTAGGCACGTTAACACACATAACGCATTTTCAAAACCGCACACACTTTTAAATAACCCGATACTTGATCAAAAACCATGAGAATGCAATGTAACGCGTGAGTTTTCAAATGTTATAATTTGCCTAGGGTTCAATTTCCATCTTACAATGAATTCCATGATAAACTTCATCGATAGTCAAAACATTAACTTCTATCAAAACATTAAATAGATAACATATAGCGATCCCGGGTTTACCCTTGTTGTACAGTGATCCGGACATGTGTCCGTGGATGTTGGTAGTTGATTACTATTTTGTTTACATCCTTTTTTCTACGTATTTGAGTTATAGGATGTGTTGGGCGGATTTGTTTCAGGTTGGTTGAGTTTAGAAACCAAAACTAGTTGCCCAGATTTTTGGCCTGTACGCTCGAGCGGGGGTTTGGGCGCTCGAGCGGGTAATACACCCATCCAGTATTTTCTGTGCAGTGTTGGACGCTCGAGCGTGGGATTGGCCGCTCGAGCGGGGTTGTCTGAGTGCCGCTCGAGCGTAGGGTTGCTGCACAGTGGTAGAGCAATTAATTATTAAATGTTTATCCCTCTTCTTAAAAGTATATGTTTGTAAAGAAAGAAGTATATCATTGCAAATCCTAAAAGCAATAGATTCATCATTGCTCTCTTCAAATCCATAACCCACATGCACTGCCTCACATCCCCTATTACCTCTCCCTATGTGGCAATTAAGATCAACGGCTATAAAAAAAATCCCTCTTTGCTAGGTATCCTATGTACTAACCAATTCAAATCCTCCCAAAATTATCGTTCCATAGATTCATCTAATCCTATTTGGGGAACATAACTGCATAGGCATTAATTATATTTAGTGTCTCTTCTCCTAACACTAATTTCACTCATATTCTCTCCTTTTCTTTTTAACCAAACATTTCTTCTTTTAGATTTTTTACTTTTTATCTACAATTGTCTACACTCCATTTCCGCAATTCTCTTTTCCAATATTTTTTCATTTTTCCTAAATTTTTTCACCACCCATTTAGTTTCTCATAAACAAATAAAAGCAATTCCCCATCTAATCATGGCATCTACTAATTCCATCCATTTACATATATTCCGCACTTGTCAATGTATCCTACTCGTCAAACAAAACAATACTTGGAGCCGTTGATACTTTAAAAAAATAAAAAAATAAAAAAATAAAAAAATAAATAAAGCATGAAACAGTAAAATCAAAGAGAAACAGTCAAAACTAAACCCTAATTACTAAACAAATCGCTCTATAGTACAAACGAAGCGAAGTTATGACGAAATTAAGCAAGCAAATTAAAATAAAATAAAATAAAATATAAAAAAACACCTAAATTAGAGTGAATTGAAGAGGAGAAAAACAGAAGAGATACTTACAGATTTGATGTCACCGTAAAAAATAACAATTTTGTATTGAATGGGCAATTTTATGTTTGTTGCCTTAATAACAATTTTATGTGGTTCAAATGAACAAAAATCAATCATATTAAATCAAAATAGATTGTCAGAAAAACAAACTAGGGAATTCGACATTCATATTGCAATAATAAAAAAAATATATTCTAGTCCAAAAAACAAATTTATTCTATCTCCAACTATGCTCATTACTCACAATCAAAGGATTTCAAGTTGAAAAGAACAATTAAAATTAAAAACAACCTACCTCGCAATAAAAACATGTTGCTTTATTGTAGCAAGGAACTCTCTAACTCCTCCATTGTAGAAGTAAAGGGGAGGAAAGGCCAATCCTGAAAATATTTTCAGCTGTAACAGATGCCATTGAAGGTAAATAAAGTGCTAGTGAAAAAAAATCATATAGCATAGACTAAGGATTCATCTGATGATCTATGTGCCATAGATGCTTCAACCACATACAGGCAATTAGCATTATGAGAAACCATCTGACATTAGTACAAGTGCAAAGGATAACACAATAAAAAACGATAGATCATACTAAAACAAATATGATGCAAACATTATAACCATAGCTTTACAAAAATGACAAAGACCCGAAGCAAGGTCAATTGACAAGATCATGAAAGAAAAATACAAAAAAGGATAGAACTCAATTCCCCTAAAGCTACTGACATAAAGAAATGACATGAGACATTCTAAACATCACTAGAGGTCCCATTCATCAAGAGGCAGCATTGGAGCTTAACTAAACCCAGCTTAAAAACAAACATGGAGCTCTCTTGAGATAGTTCAGTGAAAGTTTGCTCTGTTTCCAGTTTTAGTAAAGCATCTTGAGGTGGAGATTTAGCCTTTGGTCTACAGAATATAAGTACATTTGAGTGGTAGACTACTAAAAGGAACAATCAACCAAAAGAAATTGAGTCCAGCATGAAGA
>NW_021024549.1:487091-505660 GCF_004153795.1 Camellia sinensis
CATGTACCAATTATGCATGCTTTGTATAGCTGTAAGCCATTTCATGTACCTAATTTTGCATTTCGGGAGAAATTCCATGCATCGGGTTGGGGAGGTAGTTGTTTCGGGGCTGTTTTGTCCCTCATTTTGCTACTGATTTTTGCATGTTTGCATATCATATTCCATGTCTTTGCCATGTCTCATTAGAGTGGCATTTCGGTGCCTGAGGGTCGGTCCTCGGTTTGCGTGCACGCGTGCATGCATTTCGAGTTGTCTTGTTTTCATCTGATGGCCTCCTATGTGAGTGTGGCTGAGGCTCACTCATGTTGGTATATGCCCATTTGTCATTTTAGCGGGGGTGCTCACGAAGTGACCTTCCCCAATCGTACCCAAGTTCCCGAGCCGAGGCAACTTTGGTGATGACGGACACGTGGCCTTAGGCAAACGAGTCAGGGTTTCCTAAATTTCTCCAAAATAAAACATTTATGTGGCGACTCTGTATCTGGCAAAGCAGTCCATGTTTGGTACTTCTTTCAAAATCTATTTTCTCAAAACGATTTGCCGAATTTGGACTCTTTGGTTCAGATTTAGAACCGTGACAATTTGAGAGTCCGAGCTATAGTGAGCCCAATACGAACGGAACGGGGGGACTCATCCCTCCCAGGGCGTTCGGGGACGTCTACAGTTTCTGGCGACTCTACTGGGGAGTTTGAGAACTTGACTTGAACTCATGATATCTTGTTTTGACTACACTTGTGTGTTTCTTTGCATTGCATGTGCATTGGTGCGCCTAGGACACCGTGTTTGCCATCTGCTATTCCTGAACGGTTTGTCGAAGGCTTGTCTTGTTAAGGCATGACCATAAGGCTGATCGGTTATGGGCTCTACCAGTATGGGAACACAAACCCCGGTTTTACCGGGGCACCCTTTTCGACCATTTGACCTAGTGCATATTCGGATCCATAGTGACCATTCCAAACTAGGACAGGTTGCTTACCTGATATAGGTTGTTTGAAACCGCTACGTGCGTAGTAAAACCCTAGCTCCTGACAAAATAGGATAGGGAAACCCTACCCCAACATAGGGTTGTTTTGGCTCTCACTTGCTTGCTATGTGCTTCTAGAGTGCGTCTCTACAGGAATGCATGTATCAGTTTGCAAGTCTGGGTATCAGGCCTGCGGGCATCAGAATGTGAAAAAACAGTTTTACCCAAGGGTATCAGATTTGAGGCAGAATTTTGGGAGCAGAATTCAGTAGAGGGCACAGTCATCCCACTATGCTCGTATCTGTTTTGGTGAAGTTAGGCTGAGATGCTGCATGTTTTCTCTTTTGCTAGGTAGTCCGGGAACCATAGCTTCAGAAGGCTCCGATATCCCCCGTGTACATTGAACTAGTGCTGATAGACTTTGTTAGGTCAGAGATTCAATTCAAGGGCAACCAGTGTTCTTTCGCTAAGGCAAGGCAAAGTAGGGCCAGACAAGGCTCATTGGTTCATCTGATCCGACAGTCATCAGTCACATCATCAGCAGACCCGTGATGGCACAGGGTTTGGAAGAATTTGTGGCTGTGATAGCAGCGTTAAATCAGGGAACTGCCATGCAGGCTGAGACCAGTATTGAAACGTAGTGCCTATCTGGGGAATCTGCTTCACATCCAGCTTTAGGACCCCAGTCGAACTTTGACCCACTACCGCCAGTTGAAGATTTGCAGTGTCCAGATCCTCGAGAAAGGTTGACTCAAGCTCAGGTGCTCAGACCCCTGGTGCAGCCTAATGAGAGAACTCAACCCCTTTCATGTTGATGAGTTCAATCCGACCGCAGTGAAAATTGCGAACCTTGAGAAGCAGTTCAAAAAGGCATAGGGCCTTAACTCTATTCCCGACATTGAGGATGGGCACACGGAGTCTGCCGTACGGCTCCCAGACAGATTCAAGATGCCACATATTGACCGTTTTGACGGGTCTGGAGATCCAATGGTACATATCTGACTTTTCTTGGATGTCCTAAAGCCGATGGGTCTGACTAAGCCACAAAAACTCTCTCTGTATGGAAGAACCCTGTCGGGTGTAGCAGCCACTTGGTACGCTAAGTTGGAGGACAAAGTGAAGCAAAATTGGGAAGAATTGGCTGAGGCCTTCGTCGATCAGTATTCCTGCAATACCCAAGTTGAAATGACCATCCAAGAACTTGAAGCAACCCGCCAGAACCCAACAGAGCCTTTTGTGGAATTTGTTACAAGGTGGAGAGCAAAGGCCGTACAGATGACAGATCGTCGCCCTTCTGAGAAGGATCAAGTGCAGATGATGGTGCGAAACCTCGAGCATGATATGTTGCAAAAGTTGATAGTCGCTCCGCTATCCACTTTCAAAAGTTTGCACGAACTGGGGGTCCAGATCGAGAATGCGTTCAACAGTGGGATCATTCCCAGAACAAGTGAACCGACAAGGAGGGTGATTTCAGGGAGTACCAATGCTGGTAGCAGCGCTATTCCCAAACCCATCGAAATCAATACAGTCGCCACAGCCGACCATTTTGCCAAACCAAGCCTACAAACAGCTGGCCCAGCCCAAGCTCAGGGCAGAACTTTCACCCCCCTCTATATGAGCCTGACTACCGCACTAAAAGCCTTGATGGAAAGAGGGCGTCTCAAACCCCTCGATTCTCAACCTCTTCCTAACCCACTTCCAGCCAGACATAACCCCTCCAAGTACTGTATGTACCATCAGCAACGCAGTCATGGCACCGACCGTTGCTACCGCCTTCGTCATGAGGTCCAAAATCTCATCGACAATCGGACGATAGCTCCACCTTCAGACCCCAATGACCAAACATCTCCTGCCTACCTTAATCTCATCCATATACTGCCATCCACCTATGACCCCAGTATACACGTCACCCCGGCCCATGTAGCCAAGCCTGAGGTGTTTATCCCAGAAAGCATGGACTTATGCATGATGGGTACATCTGAACCCCAATCACCTCAAACCCGTGAGCCCACTACTTTGAGCTGAAGAGAATGATCGAAGATCTTCAGAGAACTGTGACAGATTTGGCCTCCGGGACATTGGCTCCGTCATCAACCACATCACATACCAGGGAGTTCATGTCAAAAGGCTCCCCGATCTTGGGACGGGCTACATTTGAGGAAGGCCAATCCCTTGGCAAAGTGGAGGCGAGTGGAAAGAACAAGGTAGGGGCGGGCATGGATCTCCATGAACATCTCATGTTCGCTGTTAAGGCTTTGAAAGCTGAGGGACTGAACAAAGAGCAAGTCCTCGCAGTTGTTGCAAAAGCTGTGGATGACACTTTCGCTACTCAAGTTGGAGGCAGTCTGAATCAAAGGGAACATCGAGAGAAGGGCTGTCATACTAGAGACGATCCTGTTATCTCTAATCCACCACTCGGAAGAGATCGGCAAACCAGGCCAGCACCTGCCAATCCCTTTGCTGGTGCGCCCAGTAAAAATCCACAAGCCTTGAAGTACCAACCCCGAGGTCGGAGGGTCTTCCATGCCCTCTATATGCCTTTGTCCCAAGCTCTTCAAATCCTTGTTGGACAAGGCCATCTCAAACCCCTTGAGCCTCGGCCTCTCCTGAACCCTCTTTCGGCTACACATGATGCTACCCAGTACTGCGCGTACCATCAACAAACTGGCCATACTACCGACGACTGCTTCCGTCTTCGCCATGAAGTACAGGATCTATTTGACAATGGGGCCATCCTCCCGCCAAGCTCAGCAAAGTCTATCGGCACTGGATCAGTGAATTTGGGGGGATAATGTTATGTGATCGCGGGATGAACCACCTGCAGGCAGCGCTCGATTAACTCCAGACGTGGGAATGGCATGCACTGTTCTGAGCAATATGCAAATACCAGTTTTTGTGCTTTCTAACTTAGGTATTGCGTCAGTCTTGTTGTGTCGTACAGAGTCAGTCTTTTCTTACTGAGTCAGTTGGGTCTGTCTTGTTGTACCGAGTCAGTCCTGTTTTGTTAGAGTCAGGTGATTCCGGGGGTGTTACCTCGGGCATCACTGTTTTGTTTTGTGTTTTCCTTTTTGCTTTCTTTTGAGTCTGTTTCTGTCTTGGAGCCAGCAATGCCAACAGATTTGAATGAACAGCAGTGATTTTCACATTCTTGTGTTCGCTTCTGCCTTGTGCCAGAAGTTCTGAATGAAACGACAGTGCTTTTCACCTGCTTTTCTGTGCTTTGAAAATCATTGCATTGACCTAAGTTTTTCAAAACCTTTTGAACATTGTGATGAAAACAAAGGGGAAGGAATTCCTCAGGATTTGTAAAACTTTGATCAAATTGAGAGAAAGAGAGGCGTGCTAAGCCCTTAATGAATGAAATCATATTTGTTAACGTGAGTACTGAGAAGGATCCTGGCTTGATCCAGATTGGTCCCACACCGTCTTCAGCGCGAGCGATTAGTCGCTTTCTTAAAAGATTTCAAAAAAATATATATATATTTTACGCGGTCCTGTGAAGACCTGTGTGGAATCGCTCTTGAGATTGTGCAGCTTAGGATCGCTCTCAGCCTCGAGACTCAACTCCTCATTTTCAAACCTTGGACTAGAACTCAAAAAGTTCAAAGGTCAACCATAATGCGTGGAATATTTGATTGAGTTATGAAATATTTGATGAAATTTCTTGATTAATGGAAAATCATATGTTTATTGAATATCATTTGAATATGAGCTATTTTGCCATACATCTCATGAAATGCTATTGAGTGATAATTGTGAAAAGTAATTTATTTATAGCATTCATATTTTGTTCCACATTGAGTAAAATGATTGTATCAAACTTAAGCTAGTGGATTGAACATATTTGATGAAAATGCCTCATGACAATGTTTTCTGTTAAATTGAGTATGATGTATCACTTCTTGATAGAACAAAGAACATAGAACTATTTTTCTCATGTATAATATGCTATATGCTAAATCTGAAAATTAGCATTCTAAGCTCTTGATTAAACATGGCACCCATTGAATTGTCTCTTATCTATTGAGTTTGTGATAAGAGGTGATATAGAACAACATTTACTTTGTGCTGTATTTTTCATATGTATGAATGTGATTGTTGTATAATTGGATATATTTGCACAAGATCACATTAGAAAAGGGTAGCACCAACTTAAGGGGAGAAATCATTTTGCTAACATACTTGTTAAACCCTTCTACGTAAGGCTTGATTCCCATGTTTGGGATACGTAGGCAACTTCATTCTGAAGTCCAGCCGTAAAACACTGTGTCTATGTAATGGTTTTGATCATCTTTGCTTTCTCTGAATCCGAAAATTTGGTTGTGTTCATCACTCTGAGGACTGACTACAATGCGCCGTGGTGCTATCCAAACAAGGGGCAAATTTCCGTTACCATTCAATACGCTGCGGTGCCGTTCAAACAAGGGGCAACTTTCCGTTGCCAGGAAGCTCTCTTCAAGCACAGGGCAATTTTCCTTCAGATCTGAAGTTGTGCATCTCAAGAGCGAGTTCCGTGCTCATTGAGCAGTGGTCGTTTGAAAAAACAGTTTTTGAGAATTTTTACTAAGGTTGACTGATTTTCTCTCAAAAACTATTCCATTTTTCCAAAACTGGACCATTTCTTGGACCCAAAAAAGGGAAAATTTTCAGTGCTCATAACCTAACTTGCATGATTTTAAATCAAAAAATTGAACAAGCATGTTAATCGAACTCTCATTTTGGTCAAAATTGTCTTAGTAGAAAGCCAAAAACAAAAAATGGTCGAAATGATGAACTAGGGGCACAGTCGAGTCAGGTGTTCTATCTTTTCCCCATTGCCACAATACTTGCCAAGAAAGGGCACTCTACCTGCCAGAAAAGGGCACAACTGAAGTTAACAGCAAAAGGGCTGAAAGCTCTCTCACCCTCCGAGCAACGAGGTATCAAGCCAAGTGCGAAGCACGAACTGGAATGGATCAAGATATTCCACTCCCTCATCTGGACAAATCTGATCACGTCCAAACTCCCCAGCAGAGCATCGTCAACCGATGTCAGTTGTAGATTTGCTACACACCCAGTTGTAGCATAGCCCTTCTGTGGGAGAAACTCACTAGCCGCGTGCAGAAGAAGAAGAATCTAGCGGAATGCTAGGGGCAAGAGCCCACAACTTTCTGTTTATCCATCAACCGCCCAGGGGAGGGATTTAAAATGAGAGATTGAAGAATAGAGAGGTGTGCGCTGAGAGAAAAAGTGAGGAAAGGGCTTTTTCAGAAAAACAGAGCTTGAGGGCCGAGTGATGTGAGAATCACAAATGAGAAAGGGTGGGAAATAATACCCAGAGAAACTGGCTCCTCGCGTACTGAGAGATCTCTCGTCTTTGTAACACGTCTGAGTGTTGTGTCTTTTGTTTTGTCTCGATTCTTGCTTTGAGTCAGTCCGAGTATGTCTCGATGTGTTTAGGTTGTTTAGCTTTTGTTTTCCATTATTGAGTCTTTTTCGCTGTGTTCAGTTGTAGGCTCAATACTCGGTCGAGAACTTATTTCTCAATTTCAAAAAAAATCATCTTGTGCGCAGAGTGCTGTGTCATTCTCCACATTTGTGCAAAACAGGATTTGTTCTTTCATAAAACTACAGGGTCCACCCCCGATAAGTGTGAACGATAAAACAAGGACCTATCTGAAGCTATATAAGTTCCGGACTGCAAAGCAAAAGAAAAGAGGGAAAATTTTGAGCATCTGAGTGTGTTTCACCTTCAGAAAATTCTGAGATTGCATTCCATATGTACCTCTTCAGGCCTTGTCAGTGCTCCGAAGAATGAGTGTGCCTCTACTCCAAGCTTAAGCATGCTTCAAGTCAGAATGGCAGTCCAAGCAGCACCCGAGGGTTTCACATGCAGATGTTATCTCTCGCCAATATGAACAGGGTGTGCCTTTTTTGAGCTGAGTGTGTTGCAAAGTCCTCTAAGAGGCAAATCAGAGGCACCAGAGTACATATTCGATGCTTCTCTATTGCGTAGAATGTGAACTTTCATATACACTGTTGTTGCATGCGTGCTGCGCATCGTTATGATTCATGCATAGAATATGCTTGCTTTCGATTCCGCATAGAATATGCTTTGCTTGTTTCATGCATAGAATATGCTTGCTTTCAATATTGCATAGAATATGCTTCCATACTTGCATAGAAAATGCCTGTATCTTTTGCAAGGAAAATGCCCCCATACTTGCATAGAAGATGCATTTTATCGCACTTTCTTGTGCATTTTATCTCACTCGCACTGTCTTGTGCACTTACACTTTGTATCTCACTTGCACTGTCTTGTGCATCTTGTGGTTGTATCTCACTCGCACTTTCTTGTGCATTTCAAATCACTCGCGCTGTTTAGCGTATCGCACTATCTTGTGCATTTCAAATCACTCGCGCTGTTTAGCGTATCGCACTGTCTTGTGCATTTCAAATCACTCGCATTGTTTAGCGTATCGCACTGTTTTGTGCATTTCTAATCACTCGCGTTGTTTAGCGTATCACACTGTTTTGTGTAGTTTATCACTCGGGCTATTTTGCGCACCACAATCGCACTGTTTTGTACAGTTTATCATTCGCGCTATTTTGCGCACCTCCACCGCACTGTTTTGTGCAGTTTATCACTCGCGCTATTTTGCGCACCACAATTGCACTGTTCTGTGCAGTTTATCATTCGCGCTATTTTGCACATCACACTGTTCTGTGCAGTTTATTATTCGTGCTATTTTGTGCACCTCAATCGCACTGTTTTGTGCGGTTTACATTCGCGCTATTTTGCGCACCTCAATCGCACTGTCTTGTGCATTGCATTCATCACGCTATTTTGCACACCTCAATCGCACTGTTTTATGCAGTTTATCATTCGCACTATCTTGTGCATTTCAAATCAATCACGCGGTTTAGCGTATCGCACTGTTTTGTGCATTGTATCATTCGCGCTATCTTGCGCGTCCCACCTGCACTTGTTAGTGCATTACATTTCACTCGCGCTATTTTGCGCATCGCACTATTTTGTGCACGTTACTTGCATTGTGCATGCATTTTATCGCGCTATCTTGCGCATCTCACCTGTACTTGTTAGTGTATTGCATCGCGCTATCTTGCGCCGTGACCATTACTTGCATTGTGCATGCATTGCATCGCGCTATCTTGCGCACCTTATCTATATCGCACTGTTTTGTGCATTCACCCTGCTCGTACTGTTTTGTACACCTTTAGCATCGCACTATTTTGTGCATCTGTTTAGCACTGTTTTGTGCATTCACTCTGCATAGCACTGTCTTGTGCACATTGTATTTTTGCATCATTTGCACTGTCTTATGCACTCTTCGGTCTAAGGAGACCTTAAATCCTGCATCATCATTCGCGTTGTTTTGCGCATCACACTTGCATTTATTCGCACCGTCTTGGGTACTTTCCGGTCTAGGAGACCTTAAATCCTCTAGAGGTGCAATTCCTTTGGTGTTTGTCGTGCCCGAACGACTTCCAGTGGTTTGGTATAGCCACCTACCTGTGTTAGCAGTGAGTTCCTAGGAGATCAACTGAGACGGTGGAAACTAGAGTTCGAATGGCTCTTGCCTAGAACGCAAAGGTTTGGGATTTCTGAGACTAAAGTCTGGTTTAAATACCCAGGGGTATATCCTTGGCTTGAAATCTGTATGGCAGCCCCATAGATTGAGATAGCATATGTATGCGCCTCAATTTTGGATACCGAATCAACCTAGTCTGTCACCCTGTTGGAGAATAGGGAAAGCTGCGACCATAGTCAAGGAGAAAAGTAGTACCTGTGGCTCAATCAAGAAGAAGCGAGAGATCCCCAGCAGCATGAGGCAGGATATTGTATGTACGGTTCATTTGAGGCTGGTGCGACCAGACGAACCGCGCAGGTATTGTATCTTCTCCGTGCGAGACGTGGCGAGAATTGAATAATTCTCCGAATTCTTAACTGCATGAAATGTGGTTATTGCTTTGCATTCTTGCTTAAAATTGTTGCATCTATTGTGAATATGTGCTTCATTACAACTTACGGAATTTGCATGATCATTAAGTTACCTTCGGCTTCTTGCATTGTCGGTTGCATTTTGCCCTTGCCTGCGGGCACATCTCTGTTTGTTTTGTTTGTTTGTCCAAGTCTTCGGCCTTGTCAAAAATGGGTCGTCTCTAGGCTTTGACATTCACTCTCGTCACTTCTTGACTTCCGAGTTCTGTCAAAGAGGGGCAACTGTAGACACCCCATTTTTGACCGCCTTCAAGACTTGGACGCGACTGATGGTTTTGGAAGTTGGGCAGTGCAAAGGTTTAATTTCTTCGGCAAGGAGAGAGAGTCGAATCTCAACTTCATACCCTTTTTTTTTACCAAAACGATCTTGATCAAAAGATTTTAGTCTTAAAAACCCTCTCTTTCAAAACGTTTTTGAAATAAAGTTTTTATGATGTTCCGAGGCTCGCATTTTCTCAAATGTTGCGCTTTTCGGTAAACCGAGCAAGGACAAAGTGGAAATGAACGAAAGAGAGATGAAATCTTTGAAAAATCTTTCAAAACACCTTACTTAGGGGTTTGGAGTTGAAGAAAAGAGGAGAAGAGGGAAGAAATCCAGTTGGGGGAGAAAATGGGTATGAACCGTTAAGAAAAAGGCAAGCAGCCCTCGCCGAATCGGGCCTATTCATTTTCATACTTGGAATCAAGCTATGAGGCCACCACCGTTGGAAAGAAGACTTCTAGAGCTTCATTTTTCACTCAAGAACCTTCTAAAGCCAATTCCGTACGGGAGAGATATGGTTGATTGAAGTAGGGCATCACTCCGGTTGGACCGAATCTGCGCGGCTTCACCAAAATAGGCATAACTTTTTCCACAGGAGGAATGTTAATGCAAGGTTTGCGCCATTGGAAATCTAACTTCCGGGGCTTCAATTTGGACACTTGAACGGCCACCATTGGACTTTCCTACCACTAGCCGACCACCTTTCTTTCCTGCAGACCCATTTTTTGTCCTGAAAAGTAGCAGGCCGACAAGAAAAGGTGGTAGGCCGACCACCTACCTGGTTGGATGACCATTTTGGCCCTTTTGAGCTGGCCGGCCATGATCCCCTCCCCAAGTGTGTTCCAAGTGTGAAATTTGTTTTCCTCCAAACCCTATACCCGAGGGTCTTTCCTTTTGGGGGAAATTTGAATTGGTTTTCCCTCCCCATTTTCCCCCCCTTTCCTCCACTCCTTTCCCTATAAAACCAGCACCCTCAGCTGCATTTTTAAAGGGTTAGAAAAATCCATTTGGAGCTCTTGCATTCATCCTCCCTCTCCTTCTCTTCCAAGCCTCAAAACATCTTCATTCTTGGACCATTTCTACACCACCTCATAGCACCACACCTCCATCCTCCATTACAGAAACTTGAGGCTTCTTTCCAGAGGTGAAGAACTCCCAAACTTGGCCCAAAAGTTGTTGAAGCATTGGTCTACAAGGGTGAGTCCCATTTTCCCTTTTTTGTGCCTTATTTTGCTTTGTATCTAAGCCTTAGTTGCTTGCATTTTTGGGCTCCGACCCAAACTCTAAATAGTCATATTTTGAGCCCCTTTTCATGTTTTATTAAGGGTCTTTCTCTGTTTGAGGCCTCCTGCTATCACTTGCTTCTTTAACTCTCTTTTAGGCCTTATCTTTGCATAGTATTTTTGGCCTGTTTGTGAGCTGTTTTGGACTTTTCCATAAACTATGAAATAGCTTTTTTTGAGCCCCTATTCAACATTGTTGAAGGGCTCTCCTCTGTTTGAGACCTCCTTCTATCACTTCCTTCTTTAACTCTCTTTTAGGCCTTATCTTTGCATAGTATTTTTGGCCTGTTTGTGAGCTGTTTTGGACTTTTCCATAAACTGTGAAATAGCTTGTTTTGAGCCTCTCTTCAACATTTTTGATGGGCTCTCCTCTGTTTGAGACCTCCTGCTATCACTTGCTTCTTTATCTCTCTTTTAGGCCAATTTTTGCATAGTATTTTTGGCTTATTTGTGAGCTGTTTTGGATCTTGCCATAAATTGTAAACTATCTTTTTTTGAGCCCCTCTTCAACATTGTTGAAGGGCTCTCCTCTATTTGAGAACAAAAGCTGTCACTTGTCTCTTTATCCCTATTTTAGGCCTTTTCTTGCATGATAGTTTGGCCTTATTTGTGATTATTTTCGTGGCTTGATGTAAACTGTAAAGTGCCTTTTTTTTAGCCCCTCTCCAACTTTGTTGAAGGGCTCTTTTCCATTTGGGGCCAGATGCTGTCCCTTTGTGTTTAATCTCTATTTTAGGGCCATTTTTGCATGATAGATTAGCCCTATTTGTGTTCATTTTTGAGGCTTGTTATAAACTAGAAATATGCATGTTTTGGGACTGTATTGCATCTGTCTTCATGCTTCATGATAAAATAATGCATGTTTCATATAGCTATAGGCCAATGCGTATGCCTAGTTTTGTGTTTCGGGGCCATTCCATGCATCGGGAGCCATGTTTCCATGTTTCGGGATCATTTTGCATCATATTTCAGTGCTGAAACTTGCATGTTTGTATGCCATATTCCATGCCTTTGCCATGTCTTGTTAGAGTGGCATTTGTGCCTTAGGATCGGTCCTCAGTTTGCGTACATGTGTGCACGCATTTCGAGTGTCTCATTTTCATACTATGGCTACTGATGTGAGTGTGGCTGAGGTCCACTCATGTTGGTGTAAGTCCATGGTGCATTGTGTATGCCATTTCATTTTATAGCATTGTGTATGCTAGGTCGTATGTTAGCACATTGTGTATGCCATGTTACCTTGTGCATCGTGTATGCCATTTCATAGCATTGTGTATGCTAGGTTGCATGTTAGAATTGCATTCATGCATGTCATGCATATTGCTTTGTGTTTGGGATAGGAGTTAGCCCGAGCACGGGAAACGAGGGACGTTTCGTACTTCAAATGACGGAACATGTCTCAATTCCCAATCACCGACACTCCGGATTATCCATGATGGAGTTTAGGTTTTGTTGTGTTTATATGTGCATTCATTTCATATTGAGTCGTGGAATTCGACTCCTCAGCCATCATGTATCGATATGCGTGATTGGTGGCACGAGGATCGAGGACTACACTCCCTGAAGAGTAGTCATGCATACATATGTGAAAATACTTTGCCATGCCCCTTTGTTGCTCTCTGTTGCAGCAAATCAGAAATCAGCAGCCTTTCGGAGCTTGGCACGCATGTCCAAAAGCCAATTGCAAACAGAGGCAAACCGGGGCATCGCAGTGATTTTTGCACAGGCAACCCGAGCATGCATCATTCATCATCTGGAGCAGATTTGAGGCAGTCCCTGGCTTGCATGCCAATTTATTGCTTTCCTAATTTAATTTGTTAATTAATTAGGGTTTTTGTACATATTTGGACTGTAATTATTCATTTGGGACTGTATATTATTTATTCGGACCCTCTGCGCAAGGGCACAACTGTAATAAGTGTGCGTGTGTGTGATGTATGTCTTCCAACCCCAGTTTTTTCTCCTTTTATTTACCCGCTTAATGGTTAGATTAGGCATGTTTCAATTAGCATACAATATGATAGCATGTTTGCATTCATTCATCTGTCTTGCATGCACTGGGCTCGGCGTATCATACTAACTGCATTGTATTTTCAATTCCAAGTTGAATACATGTTAGCTGTAGCATTTCATATGCCATGTTTAGAATAGCCGAGCCTATCTTAGTTGCATTTTTGCATGTGTTGCATTAGGGCATTTCTGTATAATTAGGATTATGCATGGATTTCTAATTAGCTTCTGTTTTGGCTTGGAGTACTCGGTAAGTTTTATTGCTTTAGCATCCTTGCATGTGTGTGAGTGACTGCCATGATAGCATGCTTACCATGAGGCTAATTGCTTATGTGATATAACTGCCTGAATGCCTGTGGGTGAAGGTTGGGTTATTTGGATTGGAACAATTCGTTGACTATGAGTTTTTGTGTGTTTTAAGCCCACTAGATAGTGGCAAAATCATATTTTCTAAGCCCACCCGAGGGTGGCAAATCCACGTCTTAGCCTACTTGCGGGTAGCACCATCAAACCATTTTCAAACAAACAAACATGAGATGTTTTGTTCCAATTCAGGCGATCCAGTCTATACTTGTATGTTGTGCGCATCACATAGTATTCTAGGCTAATAACCGGAATAAGAATACATAATGTTTTCAAAACTAGATATCATGGTTAGTAGAGGCCGATCTTTGATCGGGCGAGCTGGGGTGCTCACGAAGTGACCTTCCCCAATCGTATCCAAGTTCCCGAGCCGAGGCAACTTTGGTGATAACGGACATGTGGCCTTAGGCAAACAAGTCAGGGTTTCCTAAATTTTCCCAAAATAAAATATTTAGGTGGCGACTCTGTATTTGGCAAAGCAGTCCATGTTTGGCACTTCTTTCAAAATCTGTTTTCTCAAAACGATTTGCCGGATTTGGACTCTTTGGTTCAGATTTAGAACCGTGACAATTTGAGAGTCAGAGCTGTAGTGAGCCCAATACGAACGGAACGGGGGGACTCATCCCTCCCGGGGCATTCGGGACGTCTACAAGGCCTTGAAAGCAATGTGTAAAGAAGGGTGAGCCACCGTTAACCTTTATTGGCCTTAAAACCAAGTTTCAGCCCAAAAATATAGAGTTTTTACAATCCAAAAATAGTTTGAAAACAGTAAGGAAAAGAGTAGATACAACAAGTAAAGTGGCAAAGCTTTACACCTCTTGAAGAGGAAATTAATTCTAAGCAATAAACTAAGGCAAACACACCCTCAAATGCTCAAAAAAGGCTCAAAGATACCTCAACTCAAAAATGGAGAAGTTTGGTTAAGAGTGTATAGGCAAAAGTGAAGGATATGTAAGCAAGGGTTAAGAAATTTGCAAGAAAGAGAGAATTGTAGAGGGAGAGAAAAAATTTTGCTCCAAAATTTTTCTAACCTCCAAATATGAGAAATGGGTCATCTATATATAGAAAACATGAATTTTCCTCATAAACATCCAACCATACACCTGGGAACAGATGAAAGTATCTGTGCAAACAGCTGGCACAGCTGTCACAAAATATCTGCAAAAGACATGGTGGCCGGTAGGCCACATCAATGGCCGACAACCAAAAGTGATGGCCGATAGGCCACTAGAGGTTGCAAGCTTGAAAATCTCTGGGTTTGGTCCAAAAATGAGGCAACAAGTGTGTAAAGTTTGAAAGGCTCAAAGTTGTGGCATTCTACTGAGGACTTTGAGCACTTGACAAGCATATAAACTCATCATTGGGTATGCAAGTGTAGACTCGACTTTCTTCGCGAGCCCCCTTTCGGAGAGGCGCAAATTGGTCTCCTACAATTCGGACTCCTGTCACGGTTCTGACTCTAATCTCACAAAGTGCAATGTGAGACTGATAAACACCAAAAAATCCAATCCGACAAATCATTTTCGAAAATCGATTTTTGAATCAAATAATGCCAAACTAGACTGATTTGCCAAATTACAGAGTCGCCACCTAAATATTTTATTTTTGGAAAATTTTGGAAACCCTGACTCGTGCTAAAGGCCACGTGTCCGTCATCACCAAAGCTGCCTCAACTCAGGAACTTGGGTACAAGAGGGGAAGGTCATGAAATGAGCACCCCCGCTCGCCCGATCAAAGATCGGCCTCTACTAAACATGATATGTCTTTTTATATACCTCATGCGTTCTTATCCGGTTATTAGCTAACTTTACTATGTGACACACACAAGCAAGTATAGACTAAGTAGCGAGACTTGGAACAAATCGACTCATGTTTGTTTTCGAAAAATGGTTTGAAAGTGCTACTCGCAAGTAGGCTAAAGCACAGATTTGCCACCAAACAAGTGGGCTTAAAACATGATTTTACCACTTCGCAAAGTGGGCTTAAAACTCATAATCGTCGAATTGTTCCAATTCAGGCAACCAAGCCTTCACCCACAGGCATTCATGCAGTTAATCACTTAAGCAAGTAGCCTCATGGCAAGCAAGCTATCATGGCAACACTCACACTCATGCAAGTATGCTAAAGCGTAAGACTTACAGTGTACTCCGAGCCAAAACAAAAGCTAATTAGAAATATGCATGATCCTAACTATACAAGATGCCTAATGCAACACATGCAATATGCAACTAAATAGGCTCGGCTATCTAAGATGGCATATGAATGCAATGATTTAATACATGTATTCAAATAAGTATTGAAATACAATGCAGTTTGAATGATGCGCCGAGCCCGGTGCATGCAATACAAATGAATGATGCAAATATGCAAGCATAAGGTATGCTAATTGAGACGTACCCTGAAACTAACCATCGAAAGCGGTTAAATAAAAGGAAGAAAAAAGTGGGGTTGGAAGACATGCACACACACACGCACGTTTATTACAACATTGTGCCCTCTCGAAAGAGGGTTTGAATGAATAAGCTAAGCTACACTAAGCTAAGCTAATTAACTAATCTAATTAAACTAATTAGACTAATTATTACACAACAAATTAAATAACTAGTAAACTACTTACTAATTATTACAACACAACATAAAGAAGTAAAGCTACTTAATTATTACATAACCAATGCTAATTAACAAAGTAATTAACACATTAAACTATGCTGCTACTACTCTATTTCGGGATATAGAAGATGCATGCACTCGGTTCTCGTCCCAAAAACTCTACCGGTTTGCTCTTGAGAGGCTCTGTTTGCAGGGTTGCTGCAAGAACTTTCTGTTCCACCTTACCAAAACAATGCTGAGAAATACACCAGTGGCCTGCCAGCCATGAGAGCTTGCTGCCGGCCATCTACCGGCCAAGGAGAGGCACTGTCGGCCAATGATAAAGCACTGTCGGCCATCAGTGTGCCAGTGCCGGCCACTAGTGTGCTGAATTGCCACACTGCAACAGAGCATAGACAGAGGAAAATGGAGGGTTTTCCAAGGATGTGTTTGTACCATGCCCCTCCTTATCATCTCAAAACATCAACGGAGTGGCATTCTTGGATCCAAAACCACCAATCAAGCATTTTCAATGCATGATGGCCAAAGATCCAAGTTGTACACTTTCAATAAATGCACAAAAACAAAACACAAAGGACCACCACCCTATTATGCATGATCAAGGGTGATGGAGACAAAGGAGATTGGCTCATTTTCATCACTTTGAGTATGAAATGGGCCAATCTACCTTGTGTTCAATATAAAGTCCGATTGAACACAATGCAATGCAACTACAACATGCTTATCTTGGTATGTTTTACTTTGCTTAATCCTTGTTTACACATTTTAGCTTGCCAATTAGTCCTTTAACTGGTTAAGTCCAATGTGAAAGTCCTCTAGTTGGAAAGATGGCCTAAGCCACAAGTGCCTTGAGCATGAAAGAGTTCTCATGTTGTTGGTTAGTAGAAACCCTCAAGAGAGGATTAAAACCAGTAGGCATGGGTGCCTCAATTTCATGCTCAAGCGAACAAGGGGCTCAAGACCACTTTCAAAAGCAAATTCAAAAGTGAAGAACAAAGAGAGGTTGCAGAATTTTTAGTGCTGAAATGGCATGAAAAGTAGTGTTACAACATGCAAGCAACACATGCACAACATGTTAAGGGCCAAAAGCATTAGAGCTAGTGAAAGACACAACACTAGAGGCATGCAATACAATGCTCAAAGGACAAAATCAGCTCTGGACAGAGCTAAGACATGCCAAAACAGTGGCTAAATCATGCTGGAATTGAAGCATAGAAAGCAAGAAAAACATGCTCACATGTTGGCTCACAAACAAGGCTCAAAGCACAACTCTCAAAAGCAATGAAAGAGTGAAATATGTGAGAGTGTGACAGAGGTATATGCACTAAAATGACATGTAAAACAATGTTACAACATGCAATCATCTCAAGCAAAGCCTGTTAGAGGCCTTAAAACTCAAAACTAGTAAAGGCCATTTGCACTATAGCTATGCAATACAAAGCTCACATGACCAAGACAACCCAAAACAGTCCTAAAATAGCCTAAATAGAGTTCTAAAACATGCTTGAAATAAGCTAAGAATGGCTAGACTTAGAGGCCAAAACAATAGCACATGATAGGCAATTTAGCAAAATTGCACTACAAGCATACAAAGCAAAGCTCAAGTGATCAAACTAGCTCCAAACAGAGCTTAAACATGCCAAAACATTAGCAAAAATGTGCTGGAGCCAAGCTAACACAAGCTAGAATGATAGGCTAACTCATTAGGCATGTTAGGCTAGTAAGCACAATTACACTACTAGTGCAAAAAGCAAGCAAGAAGTGACTCAACCAACCAAAAATAGTGTTAAAGCACGTCAAAATAGAGCATAAAACATTCTTGAACAAAGCTACAAAAAGGTAGAAATACATGCTCACATGTTTGGCCATCAACACATGCAAACAAAACACAAGAAGGGGAGGCCACCCCCTCCTATTTTGGACCTCAAAACATAGTTTTTACCACTAAACATTCTTTGGAATTTAGTGGTTAAAAGGCCAAAAAAATTTGTTTTAGAAAGCTTTGAAAAATGGCACAAAAGCTTAACAAGCAAAGAGACAAGAAGGGTGGACCACCCTTAAACTCAAAAGGGGCTTAAACCACCATTTTTAGGACTGAAAAATAGAGTTTTCTTCAGTTCAAAACCAAGCCAAAAACAGTTTGCAAAGGTGGTAAAAACAAGTATGAAAACAAGCTTAAAGGGTGAGTGTTATACCTCTTGAAGGGAAGACAACACTTAAGCAACAAAACCAAGCCAAATGGCCTTCAAGAGCTCCAAGGAAGCTTCAAGAGAGCTTCAAGCAACCTCAGCCCAAAGTTGAACCACTTTCATCAAGGATGAATAAGCTAAAGTTTGATGTATGTAAGCATTCAAGCACAAATGCTCAAGAGAGAGAGAAATCTAGAGAGAGAGCTTTTAGAGAGAGAGGCTCCCAAGCCTTTGCTAAATTGTTCTAACCTCCAAAACCATAGAGAAGCCTCTCTATATATAGAAAAACACAAGCTTTGGTCAAAATATCTACATACAGGATAGGTGGCACATTGTGGAAATAGCTGGAGGTAAATATCTGGAAAAAAAAAAAATTGCTTTTTTGCATCAATGACCGGCACTTCTTCAATGATGGCTGGCCCTTGATCATTGTTGGCCAGCATGGGACACCCTTGGACGGCAGGGGAGGGGCATAGGCCATTCATGGCCGGCATATGGCCAAAAAATCCCATTTATGGCCAGCATTCTCCACCTCTGGTTGGCCAGAAAAATATGCTTTTTGGGCCTGACTTCAAATGGGAATATCGACTTCATATGGACTCCTTTGCAAGTCATTCTTGAGCCTAAATTGAAGCCCTTGAAGTCTTCTTTCCAATGGGGAAAGACTCACATCAAAATTCTAATTGTGAAAAAATTTATTCTCATTTGAGTGAAGCCTACCCAGTTTCGGTCCAACCGGATTCATGCCAAACTTCTCCTCAACTAGTTTTTTTCTCTTCTCTCCCATCTTCTTCAACTCCAAACCCCTAAATAAGGTGTTTTAAAAGATTTTTCAAAGAGTTCACCTCTCTTTCATTCATTTCCACTTTGTTCTTGCTCCGTTTAC
>NW_021024549.1:515402-569935 GCF_004153795.1 Camellia sinensis
TATTTGTTAGACTTATTTATTTTGATGATTTATTTAATTATGTTTTTAATTTATTTGGAAGAGAAAAATAGAATCAAAATTTATTTTGTCCCATTATTTCTCACCTAAACTTTTATCCTAAATGTCGTTAGAATGTATTTAATAATTGATTAAATCAGGAGTTCAAATAGCCCAAAACAAATGCTCAAACAGCCTACCACAGCAGCAGTTCAAAAGGTTCAAAAGGTTCAAGTGGAAGATATTCAAATTAGTAATAATGGAGTGGAAGATATTCAAATTAGTAATTGTTAGTTGTATATTATTATGCTTATCTATTTGTATTGTAGATATATCTCTATCTATACTTATCACATTCATGCTCTTCAATTGAACCTTATCTCTGTTGGTCAGTTATGTGAACTTGGTCTAACCGTTACATTTTCTGCTAATGGTTGTTTGGTGCAGGACCCTCAGACGAGACAGATCCTTGGAATAGGCCGTAAGCACGGACATCTGTTCGAGCTTCTACATCTTCGCATTCCACATAAAGCATCTACTGCTGCATCCGTTGCTTCCTCTGCTGTATCTAATATGTTATCTACTATGTCTTATTTTCATCTTTGGCATTGTTGCTTAGGACATGTCTCTTTTAGTCGTTTGAAACCTTTGGTTTCTAGTGGTCAGTTAGGTCGTGTCCGTCTTGAAGATGTCGATTGTTTATCTTGTCAAATTGCTAAACAACTTGCTTTAACTTTTAATCAAAGTACTTCTATTTCTAGTGCTCCTTTTGATCTTGTACATTCTGATATTTGGGGACCTTCCCCCACACCAACCATGGGGGGGTCAAGATACTTTGTGATTTTTGTTGATGATTTTTCTTGCTATACTTACCTTTTTCTTCTTAAAAATCGCTCTGAACTTAAGTAGATTTATTATGATTTCTTTGCTATAGTTCGCACTCAGTTTTCTCGTACTATTAAAATTTTTCGTTCTAATAATGCTAAAGAGTACTTGGATTCTGATTTTCTTTCTTTTCTTTGAGCTCATGGTACATTATCTCATCGATCTTGTATAGGCACATCCCAACAAAATGGCCAAGTCGAACGGAAGCACCGTTATATTCTAGACACTACCCGGGCTCTTCTCATCTCCTTTTCTTGTCCTAAAAAATTTTGGGGGGAAGCTGCCCTCACTGCCATTCACACCATAACCCTACACTTGTCATCGCTAACACTTCTCCTTACGAGCACTTGTCAGGTTCTCCTTCTGACTATACCACTCTTAAAGTTTTTGGTTCTGCTTGTTTTGTTCTACTCCAATCTCATGAACACACTAAACTAGAACCTCGTTCTCGTCTTTGCTGTTTTTTAGGATATGGTATAGAACATAAAGGGTATCGTTGTTGGGATCCTATCTCCAAGCGCCTTCGTATTTCCCGTCATGTGGTCTTCTGGGAACACAAAATGTTCTCCAATCTTTCCAAGTTTCAACTACCACAGTTCACTCACTCACCAGCCTTTACCGATATTTCTATAAACGTGTTTTCTAATGAATTTGATGCAGATTCTGGCTCCATGCTTCCACAGTCGCCTATGCCTATCGTCCATCCTGAGGATCCCGTGTCTGCTGACAGTCCTACGCCTTCTCCAGCTCTTGTGGAGGTTTCTCCATCTCCACCTCCCATTGAGGTTCCTCCTCCACCAGAGCGTCACTCTACATGGGTAAGGCAGCCTTCTGTTCTTCTCCGTGATTACATTGTTGGTTCCACTGCCTTTTCCTCCCATGAACCTACTTCTTATTGAGAAGCTTGTTCTAACTCTCTTTGGCAACAAGCTATGACTGATGAACTGCAGGCTTTCGATAAAACTCATACCAGGGATGTGGTTGATCTTCCTCTTGGAAAGAGTACTGTTACTTGCAAATGGGTTTACAAGCTCAAAACTCATTCTGATGATTCCATTGAGCGTTACAAAGCTCGCCTTGTAGCCCGGGGATTTACTCAAGAATATGGGATTGACTATGAGGAAACATTTGCTCCTATTGCTCGTTTTACTTCAATTCGCAGCTTACTGGCAGTTGCTGCTGCTTGCCACTGGAGTTTTTTTTAGATGGATGTCAAGAATGCATTTCTTAATAGTGACCTCACTGAGGAAGTTTATATGCACCCTCCTTCGGGTTCTTCTGTTCCATCAAACAAAGCTTGCAAACTTCGCCATGCTTTGCATGGTTTGAAACAAGCTCCGCATGCCTAGTTTACTAAGTTCAGCTCCACCATTCGTGACTTCGTTTTTCCTCCAGTGCCCATGATTCTGCCTTGTTTATACTTAAGACATAGCGTGGTACTATTTTCCTTCTCCTCTATATGAATGATACGATTATCACTGAAGATGACACAGTGGGCTTTTCTAGTCTCAAACAATTTCTTAATCGCCAATTTGAGGTGAGAGATTTAGGTTTGCTTAGTTACTTCCTTGGCTTGGAAATTTCTCAAGATTCCTCTGGTTATTTTCTTACTTAGGCCAAGTGTACTTCTGATCTCTTGGCTCGTGCTGGTCTTACCGATTGCAAGACTCCACTACTCCGGTTGATCCTCAGACTCGTCTTACCCCCCTTGACGGTTTCCTACTGACTGATGACACTTTATATCGTCAACTAGTTGGCAGTCTTGTCTATCTCACGGTTACTCGTCCAGATATTGCTTATGTTGTTCACATTGTTCGTCAGTTCATGGCTGCTCCTTGTTTTCCACACTATGATGTTCTGGTTCGCATTTTGCGCTATCTCAAAGGAACTCTATTTCATGGTCTTCACTACTCCCCCCACTCTTCTCTACAACTGCATGCATTTTCTGATACAGATTGGGCCGGGGATCCTACTGACCATCGTTCCACTATTAGGTTCTGTTTTTTCTTGGGAAACTCTCTCATTTCCTGGCATAGCAAGAAGCAAACTCTTGTTGCTCGTTCTAGTACCGAGGCTGAGTATCATGCTCTTGCTGACACTACTTAAGAGCTTGTGTGGTTTTGTTGGCTTCTTTCTGACATGGGAGTTTCTCATTCCACAGCCACCAATCTGTATTGTGACAATCACAGAGCTATTCAGATTGCACATAACGATGTCTTCCATGATCGCATCAAGCATATTGAGATTGATTGTCATTTCATACGCCAGCATGTTACTAGTGGCCTTGTTTGTCTTCTCTTTGTTACCTCTGTTGATCAACCTGGCGACCTCTTTACCAAAGCTCATCTTCCAGGTCGCTTCTCTGATCTCCTCTCCAAGCTCAAGTTGATATCTGCCTTATCACCTTGAGCTTGAGGGGGGTGTTAGCTGTATATTATTTTACTTATCTCAATTTCATTGTATCTCTATCTTCTTATGTACCTATCTAGGTTTCTTATAAGCCTATATATACAAGCTTCTGCTATTGTATTATTCATTCAATTCAATATATCAGAATTACTCTCATAACACAACTTCATATAAAATTTTTATGTAGTTTTTTAATATAACTATGGGAAGGGGTAGGGAGGTTGTTTTTTTTTTGAGGGGCTTGTCCCCTCAAAGTTTCCCACAACCTTATATATATTGTGTGCAAGTTTAGTGAAGTTTACACAACTTATTTACACTTAGCCTTCTCAATTTTCTTATATTTTTATTCATATATCATATTAAAATACACCTCTCAAAATATTTTTTTCTTAAAATAATAAAGTATTTTCTCTTTCTTAAATATTAAAATATTATAAATTACTATGGTGAGAAAAGTTATAAACTATTGGATTTTTATTGTTGTGAATTATTGTAATACAGTTTAAAAAAAATATACAATATACACATTTGGCATAATGTGATATGTAATTTATTACCATTCATATATTTTGATGCATTATTGAAGTTCAAGATCCTGGAATATATTTACATTTGGAAAATGCTAGAGGTCCCAAATTTTCTACTAAATAAATGACCAAATGTCTCACATGGGTGTGGGGCCCACAAAATTGCGAACCCCACACCCATGTGAGACATTTAGTCATTTGTTTGGTAGAAAATTTGGTGTCCCTAGCATTACCCTTTACATTTTTCTCATTATTGGTAGGTTATTTACTAAGCAACATGTGTTTGGTAACGTTTATATTTTCAGTTTATATTTACAAAAATTTTATAAACTGGTTTTTGTTTATTTTTATAAAAACATAAACTACAAACGCGTTTGGTAATTGACAAAATGTTTAAAAAAAGAAATATCCTCTACAGTAGGCGCATCGAGAGTTAATGGTCTTGTTTGGTGTACCTGTTAAAACAGATTATAGATCATAACTTAACAGATTATATGTTATGACTTTAATCAGAAGCTATTAATTTGTTTGATATAACTGTTGGATTATAAATTTAAGTTGCTGAGTAGTGTTTGTTAAATAAACTGTGAAGTAGTTTTTTCAATTAATTTTTATTTTTTATTATTCACTATTTGTCTACATTTCTCATAAAAATTAATAATAATTTTATAGTCCATTTGGGTCTTTCTCTATTTTTAAAAAAATAAAAAATAAAAAAATCTAAGAGTATAACCGTGAGTTAACATGTCCATAGCAGAAGCTCATAATCAGAATTAAGGAGTGAGCAGCTTCTCAGAACCAGTTTTTTTGACTTAAAATAAGTTGTTAGAATCAAAAGTTGTTTGAAATAAGTTTAACCAAACAGTCCAAAATAAATTTTCAAAAGTCAAAAGCTATAAATTGGCTCAAAAAAGTCCCACCAAACACCTCTAAAAATGTCCTTGGTGTTGGAACTGAAGTGAGAAGGTGCGAGTGACCTTTAATGTTAACAGCAATACTAGGTATCATGAAAAGTCTTTCATGAAAATCATCATGAAAGATTTTGTGACCTTTGGACTACACTTGCAATAAAGCACCTCACACTAATCAAGGTAATTTAAGAATCACAAATCTTTTTTGATCATTTTCATGAAAAAATTTTCACTAACATTTCTCTAATGTTAGAGGTGATCCCACATTTTACACTCGAATACTCATCAAAAGGACGGATGCAATTCATATGAAGAGATTGATCGCAATCGCCACAATGATAGAACCAATATTTTGGGTCTATGTCTTCCTCGCAGATTTCACATATATACTCCTCATTGTCATTTGTTTGGTCTTTGACAGGAGAGGAGTAGGTTAGGGCGAATGGATGTTCATTGTATCTGTGCCTAACCGTACGTGTCATAAGAACACACCTTTGACATACATTGAAATTGCAAGTTTCACATAAAAACCTAAACTCAGTAGAAACATCACATGCATTGCAACCAAATCCTGTTGGCCTTAGAGCAAGGGTGTGATTGTGAGCTTCATGTCTGATAGTGTGCGGAAGGGATGCACACCCAATATCAAGGAAGAAGTCGCATTCAGAACAACCGAATTTAAACAAATTGCAATATATGCTGCAACATAGACAAAGATATGGATGAAAATTTGTGGTCAAGCAAAGTGGGTGCTGTGGGTGACATGGGTGGTGAGGTGTACTGGGTAACTCTGCACAACACTCATGGAGTAAAAAGTTGCATTGAACACAATGGTAAAATGGGCCCGAGCATTTTTCTTCTTTCTCTACCTCATTCAAGAGGGGTAAGTTGCTCTCAGAGTGTGACTCTGGTCTATTTGTTTGTTAGAAAAATATAAAGTGTGTTCATGACTAAAATGTCTAATATCTGTTGCTTCTTTACACTTCCCCACTACTTTGATGTGATTGACAAATAGAGTTCTCAGATCAACAGACTCATCGGCTGGCAAGGTGATCCGATTTTCAACTTCAATCTCTGCATCGCAATCCCTGAAACCAAAAAAACATGAATAGTTTGTAATCAAAGTAAATCACTAACCCAAAACAAAAAAATAAGAGTCAAACAGGAAAATATCAACTTGGATAGCTCAGTATTTGATGTTGCTCTTCCCGAATTAAGCTTGATCTTATGTTCAGTCTCTACTTTGCAATCCCTGAAACCACATATCCAAGGTTGGAGCGTTATCAAAAGATATAATAATAATCAAATCAAATCAAATTATTCACAGAAAGTTAAAAGAAAAATGTTGCAAGGCAGAAGGGTCAACGACGTGCTTGGAATGCTCCATCTTTGATGCCGCGCAGTTTACATGGACAAAATATGTGCATTTGGAGTCGGAACAATAATAAAGCCAATTTCTTCTGCACAATTGCTTGTTACAGATTCTGCAGACATCGTGTCTATGTGTATTATGTGTATATGGAATAGAATAGATGAGGGTGAGAGGGTGTGGATGGTGATGATCACCAAGTTTAATGGTGCTAGGTAATGAATTAGCACATTTCTGGCTGACCCAGAATCCACAGGTGGTACATAAGTAGGAGGTGCCTCCGTGTTCTTCACCGCAAGCATCACAAAAGAACGTGGCTGACTTTTCCAAGGGGATCAACTGATGTGGGTGACATTTGAGCTCAATCCTCTGTTGAATATTGGACACCACCAAAGCACACCTTATGTCGACATCGAACTTGCATTGAAAGCAATTGTAAACGAATCGGTTGCAATCTTTTCTACAAACATCGCACGTGCAAGAATAAGGTGGCTTTGAAAGGAGAGTAAGGGGGTGTTCAGGGTGAGCAGGATGATATGTCATTTCCCGGGGTAGTTCTGCACATGATTTGTGCAAGAAAAACTCGCATTTGGTGCAACCATAGGATAGACCTGAGATGGGTTGCCGACACCCGTAGCAATGAACTTTCACACCTTCCTCCATGTAGTCTGTCCTTAGGATCAATGGATGGTCATGACTGAAGTGTTCAAGCGCCATATATATCTCTCTCTCTCTCTCTCTCTCTTCTTGATGGTAAATCTTGAAAATGTTCTAGGCAAGAACTCGATAATATAATAACCCTAAAGTAAGAAAAGTATCCGTTCTATTAATAATTACAATAAAGCTACGCTTCATGAAGAAGCCTTCGTGAAAACATATTTGGGCGAAGCTACTGTTCATATATATATATATATATTTATTTAAAAAAAATATTTTCACCCCAAAAAAGAGGAACCATATGAAACTAACTAGTGTTATTTATTATTGTTTTTGCCAAATTAGTTTTCAAATTATTTTTTAGAAAACATATTATAAAATTTGAATCAAACAAAGAAATGTAGGAGTGTATATAAAACTGATCGTGCCACAAGGGTGAGATGATGAAGTAAGGCGTTTGTTTGGAAGAATTGGAAGGTGGCTATGAAGTATGGATATTTTGACAAATATGGCGTTCCCATATCAAGTATTTATCGGCGTATAGTATTTCGTATGGCACTTCTACATATGTATTGGATATACAAAACATGCACCTGTTTTTTTTTTCCCCTCCTAATTTTTGGTGTACCGAGATGAATCTAGTATAAACCCAAGCCATATTGTACCTCACCTCAATCGAAACAATATTTTCTTCTGTTACAGAGATAAAATTCATTTCATTAGATTTTTTATTTTTATTTTTAGTTCTATACTTAGAATGATTTTAAAATTAAGTTATGATTTGTAAGTTATTTAATATAATGACATTTAATTTTGTCTTATAGGCATCAAATGTCAGTTGTAAGTTGGATCTTAATAAATTAAAATATTTAATCAATTTTTGCATTATTTCAAATTAATTTTTTTTTTACAAACATATCAAGCCATACTCGTACCCTACTTTTTTTAGATTTTACTGTATCGACATACCCATATCTTGCCATGATTCCAGATCTTTTGCCATGGTTTCCTACCATGATTCCTGCGATGCTCGCCAAAACGATGTCATTTTGTTTAGTTTTTTTTTTCTTTTTCCTTCAAAATTTTCGTCCCCCCCTCTTTTTCTCTTCTCTACCATTTGTTTTGTTCCCAACCTAACATAAACATAGAGACAAACAAAGATAGAGACAAACTAAGAGATGAAAGTAAATGTGGAGGGATGCGATAGTGAACGAGAAACGTAGAGGATGGCGGGTGACGGTGAGTCCGGTGGTGACGCAATGGCAGCAAGGTGAGATTGCAGCGACGATGAGGTCCTTTTCATCATCATTCTCATTTGTTGCAATTATATATATATATATGATTTCTTTGGTTAGAGTGGTGGGATTGGAGTGTTAGTGAGGTTGGACTTCTCAAAACATGTTTGGTTGAGAAAATTTATGAGTGGATTATTTTGTCCACCTGGATTGGCAATCCCATTGCACTGCCTGATTAACAAAGGTGAAGAGGGTATGGGATTAAAGATATAGTGAGGGGATTAAGTGTATCCGGTCGTCTGCTTAGACGTCCAGCCAGTCGTCCGACCGATTGACCAGAAGAGTGTTATTTTTTTTTTACCCAAGTGCAGCCTTCAGAAATAAATAGATATCGGTAGCAAAGATTGTACCAGATGCAAGCAATCAGATAGATGGAGTCACGTCGCCTTATCTTGCCTCGTTGCCAAAGTTGCCTCGCTGTCGAAGTTGTAACTCGACTTTCTTCGTGCCCCCTTTCGGAGAGCTCAAATTGGTCCTACAGTTTGGACTCCTGTTACTATTCTGAATCTAGTCTCACAAATGCAATGTAAAATTGATAAACATCAAAGAGTCGAATCCGACAAATCATTTTGGAAAATCGATTTTGAATCAAATAATGCCAAAACTGGACTGCTTTGCCAGATTACAGAGTCGCCACCTAAATATTTTATTTTTGGAAAATTTAGGAAATCCTGACTCGTGCCAAAGGCCACATGTTCGTCATAACCAAAGTTGCCTTGGCTCGGAAACTTGAGTACGACGGGGGAAGGTCATGAATTGAGCACTCTCACTCGCCCGATCAAAGATTGGCCTCTACTATCATGATATGTTGTGTTATAAACACATGTGTTCTTATTCCGGTTATTAGCTAACTTTACTACGTGACGCACATAAGCAAGTATAGACTAAAATCGCAAGAATTGGAACGAATTCAACTCATGTTTGGTTTTGAAAATGGTTTGAATTTGCCACCCTCAAGTGGGCTTAAATACTGATTTGCCATCAAACATGATGGGCTTAAAACATGATTTGCCACTTCGCAAAGTGGGCTTAAAACTCACACTCATTGAATTGTTCCAATTCAAACAATCAAGCCTTCATCTACAGGCAATCATGCAGTTTAGCAATTAAGCACATAGCTTCATGGTAAGCATGCGAAACATGTCATTTATGGCTATTACACTCATGCAATATGCTAAAGCGTAAAATCTTACCGAGTACTTCAAGCCAAAATAAAAGCTAGTTAGAAACAATACATGATCCTAACTATACAAGATGCCTAATGCAACACATGTAATAATGCAATTAATAGGCTCGGCTACTAATATGGCCTGTGATACAATTTGATAACATGCTTTGAAACACGTATTCAAATAAGTGTATGAAATTCAATGTAGTTTGAATGATGCGCCGAGGCTCGGTGCATGCAAGGCAAATGAATGATGCAAACATACAAGCATAAGGTATGCTAATCCAAACGTGTCCCTAATCTAACCATCGAAAGCGATTAAATAAAAGGGAGAAAGACGTGGGGTTGGAAGACATGCATACACACATGCACACTTATTACAATATTGCGCCCTCGCGAAGGAGGGTCCGACTGAATAAGCTAAGCTACACTAAGCTAAGCTAATCAAACTAATCTGATTAAGCTAATTAAACTAATTATTACAAGCCAAACGAATAACTAGTAAACTAATTACTAATTATTACAACCCTTCAACTAATTAGCAAACTAGTTAAGCAAATGTATACTAACTAATCATGCAAGATATTTAAACTACACTGCCTCAGCTCTGCCTCGGGAAATAGAGGATGCATGCGCTCGGTTTTCGACCTGAAAAGCCCTCCGGTTTGCTCTTGAGAAGCTCTGTTTGCAGGGTTGATCATACTGCAGAACCTTTCTGCTCCACCTTACCAAATCAATGCTGAGGATTGCATCAGTGGCCTGCCGGCCATGAATGCTTGCTGCCGACCATCTGCCGGCCAAAAGTGTGCCCTGCCGGCCACCAATGAGGCACTGCCGGCCACTGGTGCTCTGAGTCACCACACTGCAGCAGAGCATAAACAGAGGAAAATAGAGGGTTTTTCAAGAGTATGTTTGTACTGTACTCCTCCTTATCATCTCAAAGCATCAAAGGAGTGGCACTCTTGGATCCAAAACTACCAATCAAGCAATTTCATTGCATGATGGCCAAAGATCCAAGTTGTACAATTTCATTGTATGCACAAAACAAGACTTTAGACCACTACCTTGTCATGAATGATCAAAGGCAATGAGGACAAAGGAGATTTGCTCATTTCATCTCTTTGAGTATGAAATGCTCCAATCTTCCTTGTGTTCAATATAACGTCCGATTGAACACATACAATGCAAACACAACATGCTTATCATGTTCATGTTTTACTTGTCCAATTTTGTTTACACATTTTACATTACCAAACCATTCTTTAACCGGTTAGTTCAAGGTGAGTGTCCTCTAATGAGAGAGGGGTCAACCAAGGGATGACTTAAGGCATGAGAGAGATCATGCCGTTAGTTAGTTGAAACCCTTAAAAGAGGATTAAAACCATTAAGCACAAGTCTCAATCTCAAGCTTAAACACAACCCCAAGGCTAACCAAACCTCAAAGCAAATGAAAAAGTGAAAAAATGAGGGAGGTTGCAGAGATTTCAGTGCTGGAATTGCATGCAAAATGATACTACAACATGTAAGCAACTCATGCAAAACATGTTTAAAAGCCAAAAACACTAAACTAGTAAAGATCACTACACTATAAGCATGCAATAGAAAGCTCACAAGGTACAAACACTTCAAAACAATCCTAAAACAACTTAAAAGGAGTTCTAAAACATGCTGGAAGTAAGCTAAAAAAAAGCTAGAATAGGAGGCTAAAACATAGCACAAACTAGACTATCAAGCACAATTGCACTACAAGCAGACAAAGCAAGCCTTAAGTGACTTAACGAGCCCCAAATAGAGGTAAAACAAGTCAAAATAGCAGCAAAAACATGCTGAGATCAAGTCACAAAATGCTAGAAAAATATGGTCACATGTTAAGCTATCTACACATGTAAGCAAGACACAAGGAGGGGAGGCTACTCCCTCCCATTTTGGACCTCAAAACATAATTTTTAACACTGAAAATCCCCTAGAATTTAGTGGCAAAAAGACCAAAAAGTTTAATTTAAAGAACTTTGAAAGATGGCACAACAACTTAGCAAGCAAGCTACAAGAAGAGTAGACTACCCCTAACTCCAAACAAACCTCAAACCACTATTTTAGACCATAAAAACAAAGACTTTCAGAGCTCAAAACCAGCCTCAAAACAGCATGCAAAGATAACAAAAACATGTATTTAAATTAGGCTTAAAACACAAGTGTTCTACCTTTTGAAGACAAGATACACTTTAGGCACCAAAATCAAGCCAAACCAAGCCAAAATCCTCTTCTAAAGCTCAAATAGGACCTCAAGAAACCTTAACTCAATGGTGATCAAGTTTCATCAAGGGCTTATATGCAAGAGTGTAGAGAATTTAGGCTATAAGGCACAAAATATTTAGAGAGAGGATTCTAGAGAGAGAGAGAGAGAAATTTTTTTGTCTTCAAAATTTTCAACCCCCACACATGCAAGAGGGGGCCTTTATATTTAGAAGATACAAAATACCCTCAAAGAGATCCAGCCATACACGTGCAAGCAGATAGCTCAATCTGTGTAAACATTTGGCACAAAATATCAGAAAATATCTACTGATACATTGGTGGCTAGCGACCATCAGTGATGGCCGGCAGGGGCTTATTGACGGCCGGCATGGCACATCAATGGCCGGCAAGGCAAAAGCCATGGCCGGCAATGCCCAAGGATGGCTTGCAAGCCATGAAACAACATGCTGAAAGGGCCTACAGAAGGTCCAAAAACGAAATAGAATGGATGCAGGTTTGGAAAACTCAAACCTGTGTCATTCCGCCGGGGACTTTGAGCGCTCGACGAGAAATCAAACTCATTATCGGATGTACATGCAAGAACATCCAAGTATTGAGGACAGTCAAAAATGGGGTGTCTACAGTTGCCCCTCTTTGACAGAACTCAAAGTCATAAAATGACGTGAGTGAATGTCAAAGCCCAGAGACGACCCATTTTGATAAGGCTGCAAGACTTAGACAAACATTAAAGATAACAATACATAGTTGCGCCCGCTGGCTGGGGCAAAATGCAAATGGTATGCACAATGCAAAAACATAACTTATGATCATGTAATGAGGCTATAATGAAGCATTTACATGCAAATATCATGCAAAGATATTGCCACATTTTAACCAAAGCAACGGGGTACAGTAATCTCATACATGAGAAGAAGTAAGCAAATAAACACGCCACACCTGAGAACCACAAGCCGAACTGCACTTCATGTAGAAAGGATGTAAGAAAATTATGTAAACTTAACTGCGTCTCATGCAGGCTAAGAACGACTGTCGGGCGTACCCGAGGTCTCAATCGAA
Organism: Camellia sinensis; assembly: GCF_004153795.1. Taxonomy (NCBI): domain Eukaryota; kingdom Viridiplantae; phylum Streptophyta; class Magnoliopsida; order Ericales; family Theaceae; genus Camellia; species Camellia sinensis. Next base: position 527,933 of record NW_021024549.1, read on the forward strand.
AACATATCCTAGCGCATTACACGCGAGAAGAGAAAATGAAGTGGTGTAAACATCGGAGGGTGGTATAAACATCAGAGCACGTCCCAACGTTTCTAACCAAAACAAGGTGGTATAAGCATCAGAACATGTTCCAAATGTTTCTAACCGGTAGGTGGTATAAACATTGGGAACACGTCCTAATGTTTCTAACCAACAAGGAGGTATAAGCATCGGAACACGTTCCAAATGCTTCTAACCAGGAGGTGGTATAAACATCGGGAACACGTCCCAATGTTTCTAATCAAAGCCAGGTGTCGGTGTAAACACCGAGTGTACCAGAATGTTTCTAACCAACAAGGGGTTCAAGGGACATAAATGATCTTACCTGAACTTCCTCTGAATAAATCGTACATACAATATCGTGCCTACATAAGAAAGAAACTTAACAAGTGCATGCAATAAGAATGCATATTCGATGCGAGACGAATAACCGTGACACAATGTTAGAAGCATGTTTCATACACAATATGCAAGAAACAAAATAGAAGCATATTCTATGCGGCGTGAGTGAGAGCATGCTCTATGCAAAAATAACAACAATGCATATTCAATGCAACACGCATATTCTATGCAAACATGGTGATGCATGTTCTACGCAACAATTCAAAATGCATATTCCATGCAACGATAAAGAAATGCACATTCTATGCAATGACAAAAGCGTATTTGATAAAGATGACTTAGAGGCAACTTCCGATTTACCTCTCAGAAGAGTTGCAATATATCAAAAAGGATACACCTCGTTTATGTTGATGAGCGATGACCATCACGCATTGGAAATGCGATTTCAAACTTCCGTGAAGACATTCTGAATCAAACACTGAACATCCCTAGCACTTTTTGGAATCCAAGGACACAAAACAGAGCCAGAGATGCATGGAAAACTTGTGGAACACTGCCGGCCACCAGGGGAGGACGCCGGCCACCTGTCGACCACTGGTGTGCCCTACCGGCCACTAGTGCACCACTGTCGGCCATCAATGTGCCACTGCCAGCCATCGATGGAAGATTTGGGCAATTTGGTCCTTTCACCCTTGGGTCTTTAAGTACACAACTCTACACTTCATTTCCCCACAAATCTTTGCACGAAAATCATTCCTTTTGCTCTCTAGGTGCTCCTTCTCTCTAGATCCACGCGTTCCACGCGTTTTCTAACACCCTAAAAACATTTTCTCCGCCAATACCCTCTAGTTCTCTTCACTTTGAACCGATCAGAATTTGATTTCGACGCTTCTTTTCTCATTTCCACCATTCTAGGCTCATTCCCTTTGAGTTTCTCTCAAGGTTTGCGCATTTTTCTCGGCTTTGACTTTTTCTCTCTCCTAGGGTTGACTTTTTCAAAGTTTTACCTTTTTCCTTCATTTTTCCTCACTTTTGCTCATTTTGCACGTATTTCAGATGGTGGATGATGTTCCTCATGACGGGGCTCTCCTCGAACTTCCTCCAATAGATTTCGAGGCAAACTTTGAGGCTGAGCCGGAGCTATTACCGTTGAGCATACGTCCCTTCGATCCAGCGAGGTACCATCCTCAGACTCACATAGTACTCGTCGCAGGAGGCATCAAATCCTTTACTGACTTTGCTGAAGACGCGCCAGAGGACCGCCTACTGAGAGAGCCAGTGTCTCATTTGTCGGCCATCGCCGTAGAGGCACGAACACTATTTTTCTGCAGTACTACCCTTAACTGTTTACATTTCTTGCATTGTTTTGATCTGATTTCACAGACTGCCTTGATCCAATTGTACTATCATTACTGCTTTAGGGTTAGGGTTAAAGTTAGTGGAAAAATGATAAAGACGAGGGTAAGTGAGGATTTCGGGTGTGAATTAAGAAAAAGATTTAAAAAAAAATTGCGTTGACTGAATAAATTAATAGTATGGGATGAGAGAATTGATGGTGTGTAAATAGTAGATGTGGTCGCGGTTCTGTTTTGGACAGTTTGTGGATCGATTTAGACTCGTCTGCATGTATGCGGTTTGGGAAAAATTCAACCCACAACCGCCCACAGTGCGGGTTGCAGTTTGTGCAGATAGAGTTTGCGGATGTCCGAGCGGTTTGCGAATTGGACTTTTTTCTTTAAAAATTTATTTTGGAGCATTTTTTTTCTCCATTTTGTAAATATTTATTTTGGGTCTTTTTCCTCATATTTTCTAAAATGCTCCATCATTAATAATTAATGAATTAAAATTTATAAAATTAAAAACACAAAAAAATCAATTCCTAACACAAACAAATCATTCAAAATCCTAAACTTTTAAATCAAATCATAAACTAACACAAGCACAGCTTTCAAAATCATAAATTAGATCATCAATCTCATTCACCATCTACTACCCAACAATACAATTAAAGTAAAATCATTCAAAATCCTAAACTTACCTAAAAGTAGTTCTTCATTAACTTTTACATTCATAAAAAATGCAATAATAAAATAACAACAGTCTAGGTTTTTTTTTTTTTTTTTTAAGTGCGGGTGGGTTCTTGCGGGTGCGGGTTAAACCCGCAACCCGCAATCATGTCATATTCCAAACCGCATTTGCTGCATTGTGTCTGCGAAACCACTCATTTGTATGCGGATCAATTCAGGTTAGGCGGTTTGGATAACCCTATGCCCAGTTGTAGACCGCCCCGAACTCCGCTCCACGCACGAGGGCGTGAATTGTAGTTCTAGCTACTACAGTTCGGACTCCTGTCACGGTTCTGAATCTAATCTCACAAAGTGCAATGTAAGACTGATAAATCACCAAAGAGTCCAAATCTGGCAAATCGTTTTGGCAAATCGATTTTAATCAAAAAGCACCAAACATGGACTGCTTTGCCAGATTTCAGAGTTGCCACCTAAATATTTTGTTTTGGGAAATTTAGGAAACCCTGACTCGTGCCTAAGGCCACGTGTCCGTCATCACCAAAGTTACCTCGGCTCGGGAACTTGGGTACGAGAGGGGAAGGTCTTAAAATGAGCACCCCCACTTTCCCGATCAAAGGATCGGCCTCTACTAACATGATATGTTGTTTTTGAAAGCACGTGTTCTTATTCTGGTTTATTAGCTAGCTTACTATGTGATGCACATATCATACAAGTATAGACCAAATCACCTGAATTGGAACAAAACAATTCAATGTTTGTTTTTCAAAAATGGTTTAAAGTTGCTACCCTCAAGTAGGCTAAGTCGCGGATTTTCCACCCTCAAGTGGGCTTAAAAAAAAACATGATGATTTGCCACTTCAAGTGGGCTTAAAATTCGCAATCAATGAATTGTTCCAATTCAAGTAATGAAGCCTTCATCCACAGGCATTCGTGCAGTTTATCAACTAAGCAAATAGCCTCATGGCAAGTATGCTAACATGGCAACATACACATCTCATGCAGTATGCTAAAGTGTAAACACTCATGGTGCACTTCGAGCCAAAAAAAGGAAGCTAGTTAGTAATCAATGCATGATCCTAGCTATGTCAAGAATGTCTAATGCAACACATGCAAAATGCAACTAAGATAGGCTCGGCTATTCTAAGATGTCATGTGAATGTAACTTGATAACATGTATTCAAATTGGCATTGAAATACAATGCAGTTTGTATAATGCGCCGAGCCCGGTGCATGCAATACAAACGAATGGAGGCAAACATGCAAGCATAAGGATGCTAATTGAAATATGCCCTAATCTAACCATCGAAAGCGGATAAATAAAAGGGAGAAAGACGTGGGGTTGGAAGACATTTACACACACACGCACACTTATTACAAAATTTGCCCTCTCGACGGAGGGTTCGAATAAATCAACTAACTAGCTACGCTAAGCTAATTATTACAAACTGAATTGAAACAACTAACTATTCTAAGTTAATTAAGTACAAACCAAATTAATTAATTAAACACTTAACTAATTAATTACAAAATAACTAAGCTAATGAACTAGTTTAGCTAAGCAATTTAAACAAATGGCCTCAGGAAGCGAGGGGGATATGCATGCTCAGTCGACTTCGCTCGGAAATCCACTACCGTGCCTTAAGATGCCTCTGTTTGCACACCTTCTGTACTTTTGAAAGTTCTGACCCACCTTAGGAACATGCTGAGGGATGGTCGGCGAAGAAGGATGGCCATCGGCCAAAGTTGATAGCCAATCAGCAGACTTGGTGGCCGATCGGCAGCTTTGATGGCCAGTCGGCCATTGCTTCCTACAATTTCTCCTTTTGCTACAACAGAGCACAAACAGAGGCATGGTAGTGTATTTGCAAGGAAATGTGTGTACCACCACACTCCTTATCATGCCTTAAGCTCAAAGGAGTGTGGTACTCAACTCTTGGGCCACCAACCGAGCATTGTAATGCACGATGGCCAAGATACAAGTCAATGAATGCACAAATAGACTCGATGAGCGTCCACCCTATCATGCACGATCAAGGGTGTCGACGACTAAGAAATGAGGCACGTTTCATCACTTTGAGTATGAAACGTCCCTCGTTTCTCGTGTTTGGATTAATGTCCGATCCAAACACATGCAATGCAACACAAACATGTTATCTTGGCATGTTTTACTTCAATTCAATTTGTTTACTCATTTTAGATTACCAATTAATCCTTTAACCGGTTAAGTCCAAAAGTGAGGAGTCCTCTAAATGGAAAGACGGACTAAGCCACAAGCATCTTGAGCATGAAAGAAGCATCATGCCATTGGTTAGTAGAAACCCTTAAGAGAAGGCTAAAACCATTAGGCATGAACACCTCGATTTCACGCTCAAACCAACAAAGGGCTTAAAACCTTTTTCAAAGTGATATAACAAATGGAGAATGGGATGCAATGGCATATATTCCAGCACTGAAATAGTATGCTAAATGACATCAAAACACGAAAACGATGCATACATGGCAAACTCAGAGTCGAAAGCATTGAAACTAGCAAAGAGCATAGCACTATAGACATACAATACTAAGCCTAAATGACCAAACCAACCCCGGTCAGAGGTCAAACATGCCAAAACAGTGGTTGAAATAAACTAAGATCAAGGCATATAACACAAGGAAAATATGCACATTTGATGGCTTGACATAGCACTATAGATCACATTTTCTCTGAAAATACATTGAATGAGTGGAAAATATGATCTATATTTTCCAGGAAAATATGCACATTTTCTATAGATCACATTTTCATATGTCATAGCACTATAGAAAATGTCATAGCACAATAAACTGTGATCTAGCACATTTTCCACTCTCACATTTTCCACTCATTCAATGTATTTTCTTGACATCTAGTTTATTTCAACCAGTTTATTGTGCTATGACATTTTCATATGTCATAGCACTATAGATCACATTTTCATATGTCATAGCACATTTTCCACTATAGAAAATGTGATCTATATTTTCCAGGAAAATATGCACATTTGATGGCTTGACATCAAAACAGTTTATTTCCAAAAATTTGTTTGGTTTGAGATTTTTCTCAAACAGTTTTCAAAATCACTTCTCTCTCTTACACATCAATCAATCACTTTTTCTCTCTCCTCTCTCCTTCTCAATCACTTTTTCTCTCACACATATCTACTCAATTCTTCCAAAATATCAATTCATCCCAAACTCCCACAAAAAAATTTTCTCTCAAAATATACAACCAAACAAACCAAAAAAATTTCTAAAACAACTCTCCCAATTTTTTTTCAAAAATAACTCTCCCAAAACAAACCAAACAAGCCCATAAGCTCTAAAATACCATGCCAAATGATGCCAAGGCATGCACACATCATAAATATAGCATGCTAGTGGTCTCAAAACTTAAGACTAGTCAAGACATTTGCACTATAGCTATACAAAACATGAGCCATATGACCAAGGCAGCCCAAAATAGTCCTAAAACAGCCCAAATGGAGTTCTAAAACAAGCTTGAAATAAGCTAAGAATGGCTAGATTTAGAGGCTAACACAATAGCACATGTTAGGCAATTTAGCACAATTGCACTACAAGTATACAAAGCAAAGCTTGAGTGATGAAGACCACTCAAAACAGAGTTAGAGAATGCCAAAAAAACACCAAAAATGGGCTGAGACTAAGCCAACACATGCTAGAATAACAAGCTAACTCATTAGGCATGCGAGGCTAGCAAAGAAGATTTATACTACAAGTGCATGAAGCATGCAACCAATGATCAAACAAGCCAAAAACAGAGTTATGGAAGGTCTAAGAAGTCACAACAATGAGCCTAAACAAAGCCATAAAGAAGTAAAAACACATGCTCATTTGGTTGGCCATCAACACAAGCAAGCAAGACAAGAGGAGAGGGGACCACCCTCTCCTATTTAGGACCTCAAAATAGGGTTTTTACCACTAAAAATTCTCTGGATATCAGTGTTGAAAAGGCAACAAAAAGTTGTTTTGAAAGGCCTTAAAAGATGGCTCAAAAACTATATAAGCTAAGGAACAAAAGGGAGAGACAACCCCCTAACACAAAATAGGCCTAAGCCATCATTTTTAGGACTAAAAAACAGAGTTTTCTTCAGTTCAAAACCAAGCTAAAAACAATTTGCAAAGGTGGTAAAACAAGCATGCAAAACAAAGCTTTAGAGGGACAAGTACTTACCCTTGAAGGTAAACAGCAAAACAACAAGATTTCTGAGTTAAAACCAAGCTTTAGCAGCCCAAAACAAGTTCCAAGGGACCTCAGCCCATAGATATGAAACTTTGATGAAAGCTGCCTAGGCAAACTAGAAGTATTTTTCTACTTCTATGCACTTCTATGCATAAAAGAGACAAGAGAGAGAGAGGTTTTAGAGAGAGAGGCAGATATTTTGCTCTGAATTTGTAGAGAGAGAGAGGGAGTTTAGTGAGAGAACCTCTCAAACTTGTTCAAGAATCTTCTCCTTGAATATGAGATATTTGGCTTCATATATAGCAAAAGCAAGAGATTTGGTCGAAAATATCTGAATTGGGACAGCTGTAGCTTGCTGGAAATAGCTGGAGGGAAAAGATCTTCAAAAAATCTGAATTTGTGTCACTCTTGGCCGACTGGCCATCTTTGGTGCCGACCTGCTACTTGTGATGGCCGATCGGCCACTTTTATGGCTGATTGTGCACATTTGTGGCCGACTGCAAATTCTACTCTGTAGGTCCAACTTCAAATGGGTATAACTCCATCATATGAACTCCTTTTTAGGTCATTCTGGTGTCCAAATTGAATCCCCTGAAGTAAGATTTCCAATGGTGGCAGTCTTGCATGAAAATTTCAACTGTGAAAAAAGTTATGTCTCTTTTAGTGAAGACTACTCAGTTTCAGTTCAACTGGAATGATACCCAACTTCAACCAATCATATCTCCCCCATCCGGACTTGTCTTTAGAAGATTCTTGAGTGCAAAATGAAGCCCCAGAAGTCTTATTTCCAACGGTGGTGGCCTCATAGCTTAAATCCAAGTATACAAAAGGATAAACTTAATTTAGCGAGGGTTGCTTGACTCTCTCTTAACGGTTCATGCCCATCTTCTTTCCCAACTTGGTTTCTTCTCTCCTCTCCTCTTTTCATCAACTCCAAACCCCTAAACAAGGTGTTTTGAAAGATTTTCCAAAGATTTCATCTCTATTTCATTCATTTCCACTTTGTCCTTTGCTCGGTTTACCGAAAAGCGCAACATTTAACAAAATGCGAGCGTCGGAACATCATAGGAACTTATTTTCAAAAGAATTTTGAAAGAGAGGGTTTTAAGGTCTAAAAACCATGAAAAATAGTTTTAGTCCAAAAGGGGAATGAAGTTGGGATTTGACTCTCTCTTTGCCGAAGAAATTGAACCTTTGCCCTGTACACCTTTCATCACCAAGTAAACCATCAGTAGTGCCCAAGTCTTAAGGGCAGTCAAAAATGGGGTGTCTACACCAGCCCTAATAAATAGAGGCTCCCTAGGGAATGCTGTTCAGTTTTAGCTGATTGGATTTATAGAACTACCATTCCTTAATTTTTTTCTTCTTCTTTTTATTTTTTTTTATTGAGGTAGGTACCATTCTCTACTTGAAACATGTCTTTAGAGCATCCCCATCAGCTCCCTTATAGATGATCAGAAACTATAATTCAAAACTCTGTAAGAAAATCATTAAGAAAGAGAGAAGACATTAATGGTTTGAGAAAATATAGATTGAGAATGGACAGAAACTATAGATGATCTTTACCTTTCACTTCTGCAATTGTCATACATATACAAATATATATATATATATATAGAGAGAGAGAGAAGACATTGAAGGTTTGATAATGGACAGAGTAGAGTAATGACTAAGGGGCGATCGACCGGTCGGCCAACCGGCTGGACGTCCGGGAGGTCGACTGGCCAGACGTCTGGATGGACGATCGATGAAGCAAGTTTTGCCCAAATCACTCATCTGGGACATTTAGATGGACGACCACTGTTAGATATGAAGGAGCTACAGTGACTCCCTACTAATAGGGAGTCACTGTAGCAAATATTAGTTTATGGTGGCTTATAAGGGAGCTAGTGGGGTGGTATCAAGGAGCTCTAATCCCTTAAAATAGGTAAGGGAATGATTTAGGGGGTTTGCTGCAGATGCTCTTATAAGCCTTTTTATAATAGTAGAGATATATTAGGGTTATTTGTTGCAATTTAAATGTGCTAATTATAATTTATTTTAATATATGAGTTAATGTCAGAGTATTTGATGCAGTTTCTATTCACAATATATTAGGCAAAAAGAACTTAAATAAGCCCCCCCAAAAAATAAAAAATTGATGATCTCAAAGTTGGAAGAATGATACTTTTGTTTTCTACTTTTTGGTTATCAATTTTTTACTTATAATTAAGAGCACTCGATTCATCAATCCAAATTAGTTTTTCTTTGCCTAAAAGTTCACATTACAAACTACTTTGTCCATAAAGAAAACTTCCTACAAAATGACCAAACTACTAAATATATATACATGTGTTAGAGCAACTCCAAAGGGCTAGGTAAAACAGGCTTGTTAGGTATTTTAGCCAATCTCAATCAATTTTCAGCCCTCCGACGGGCTAGCCAAAAGGCTAGGTATTTTACCATCACCTTTACTCGCTGGCTACATTCAAAGAGCACAAGAAGCTCTCCAAATAATACAGTTGTAGTCTTTTTCTGCGAAATCATTGGGCAACTCCATCTCTGCAGTTCTCTCCTTCATTAAGGTATGTATCATTCTCAATCTATCTCTCTCTTCCTCCATGGTTGGCAAAGCCATTTCTCTCCCTTCCTTCCCTCTTCCACCACATCCCTACCTACAAAACCCTATTTCAAAACCTCTCTTCAACCTTTCTTTTCTCTCTATACAACTCCTTCACTCCATACCACTAGAACCCATCTTCTGACATCTCCTACATGTGAAACCCTCTTCCCAAACCCCTCTACAAAATCGTTGGGCAACTCCATCTTTGCAATTCTCTCCTTCATTAAGGTATGTACCATTCTTAATCTATCTCTCTCTTCCTCCATGGTTGGCAAAGCCATTTCTCTCCCTTCATTCCCTCTTCCCCCACATCCCTATCTACAAAACCCTATTTCAAAACCTCTCTTCAACCTTTCTTTTCTCTCTGTACAACTCTTTCACTCCATACTACTAGAACCCATCTTCTGACATCTCCTATATGTGAAACCCTCTTCCCAAACCCCTCTGTTAAACCCCCATTTCCCTCCTTGTAACCCCCTTCGACTAGATTGATTTATGAAATCAGAAATATATATAGTGAGACCACAACAATGATAGCATTTGATGGCTTTGGAAATCCACAGATTTTGGTGGAAATTGTTTGATGATGATTTGTTCTGCTTTCTAAATACCCCAAATTTATTCGATCTCTGATTTATTTATCTTTTTCCAGCAAAAGTAACATTTTATTCAATATAAAAAAATATTGAAAAGGGAAAATATATTCAATTTAGTAGGAGGTGTAGGATTTTATCTATTTATTTTATTGTCATGTTGGTTTGATTTGGTTGTTATTTTGGTTCGTCAATGTGTTTGGTCACTTTTTTAATTTGTTCTGTATGCTTGAAAGGTAACTAATAATTTTCATTTCAATTGATGGATTAGAAAAGTTTATTGTTGTTGGCCAATTAACTATCGTGAAATCTTGATATGTATGTGTAATTTTATCTATAGTGTAATCTTTTTTTCTTTTTCTTTTTTTCATAATCTTAATTCCTTTAAAATTATGTTGTGTGTAAATAGAGCTATTGGTGGAAAAGAGATTTAGATGAGCCCAATGAAACCACTTGGATGACACTAATAATCAACTTGAATGCATTGATTAACAAGGTCATTATTTGATTAGAATGATTGCCTCTCTTGAAGATATTTTAACTTTGAGGTGTTTGGTTCATTGAAATGAAAATATATTGGAATGGAATGACCATTCCTTAACCTCCTTATGGAATAACAATTTTCTTTGGGTTTTTTTTAATACTGTTGAAGGTGATTTATTTTGGATGAATGTGATTGATTCAATTTATTTTGAATGAATGTAACTGATTCAATTTAGCTTGTTCTTTTGCTTTTCTTTTTCATCTAGTCTTATGTTTACATAAATTACTACATTGTAATGCTTTGTTTTTGAGTTTTAAGAATTCAAAAAATGTTTATGGTATTGTCTGTAGACGGATCATCAACAAAATGCTTATTACACCAACTTGACAAACGATGGTACCAACTATGAATTTGTAGATCAACCGTTTGACCAAGAGGGGCAATCTTCTGTAATCCCCCCCCTCTCAAATAGACACCACCATGAAATCACAATGAGGTGGCAACTTCACTACAGAAGAAGACGCTATGATCATATCGGCTTGGCTTAACATTAGCTTAGATCCAGTTCAAGGAAATGAACAAAAATCAAAGGCATATTGGCTAAGAGTCTGAGAGTATTTCCACCAGTATGAAACCTTTTCATCTACTCGTAGTCAAACTTCTCTAATGAATTGTTGGTCAGCGATTCAACTTGCGACAAATAAGTTCTATGGGTGCTTTGCCCAAATCCAAAAGTTGGATCAAAGTGATCTTACTGAAAAAGACAAGGTATCAATGCCGTCAATTTTTTTTTTATACTTATTATTGTAGTCGTTGTTTGATTACATGATAGTTAATGTTCTTTTATCTGTTTTTAGATTTGTGATGCGAAGAAATTGTATAAAGAATTGTATAAATCGTCATTTCCATTTGAACATTGTTGGAATGAGTTAAGAGATCAACCAAAATGGCAAGAGGAATATAACTTGAAGAAACAAAAAACAAACAAAGCAGTGACTCCCGACATTTGTTCTCTTACAATGAATTCAATCAATTTAGGAGACAACGATGCGTCGAATGATAACTACGTAAACTTGGAAAGACCATCGAGTAGAAAGGCTGAAAAGGATCGTTTGAATAAAAAAAGGAGCAAAAATCATAGAAATGATCAACGAGGGTCACCTATTATGATATTGTTAGAAGATTTAAAGGAAGATAAAAAAAAAAAAATGAATGAGAAGAAAATAGAAATATATGAAAGGTCCTATCTGCAAGAGCAAGAAAAGATTGATAATGAAAAAGAAAGGATTCAAAACGAGATAGAAAAGATGCAAATGGAACAACTAAAGGAGGAAGAGAGAATAATGTCTATAGATACGAGTGAGATGCTTCTATTGCAAGCTGAGTATATTCATCGCCGCCAAATGGAAATTCTCCGAAAAGGAATTTAGTTATTTTCGAACTATGTTTTTGACTTAGATTATTGGTGGATTTAATTTCCCCTTGTAAGTAGGATTTTGTTTCTATTAGTTTATTTTGGAACTAGTTATTGTTTGTTTGAACAATGTTGGAATTGAAATGAATGAATGCTGGAACTACTAGTAGTTTAATTACAAAGGTGAATATTTGTTGAAGTGTTAGTTATTTACAGGTTTCAACTATGTACTCTTTGTGTTTTGTATCTCTTCATACTTGCTGAACTACTTAATTATTTTACAGTGTTAATTTGTGTTCTTTCAATTCTTAAGTTTGGTAAGCTTCCATTTGTGTCGATGACCTGATATACAATATGCATCAGGTTAGAAGGCGCCTGGGTTAGAATAGTAACAGTAGAGCAATAGTAGCTTTGTGGCAGGGTTTGGGCTTTGCTTTGGTCTGGCCTTGGTTCTTGATCTGTTGCAGTGTGCCTTGGTGTATTCTGTTAGGATAGCCTTGGGTGGTTGTGATGAGGATTGCTTGAGTAATGGAAAATTCACACTGGAGTTTTGTGTTATTATGTTTTTGAAATGATAATAGCCTTGGTGCATTGTGGTAGCAACATGCTGCAGTAGTGTGGGTCTGAGCCTCTTAATTTTTTCTCCTCTTCTTTTGGCATGTGTTGGTTCCTCTCCAACCTTTGTGGTTGTGCTTGCTTATGATTGAGCTTTTTGCATTCCCCTCATTTATCGATGAAATCTCATATATATATTGTATGCTATTGTCATCAATAAAGTTTCCTTTTTTGCTGATGAAAAAATAATAATTTATGCACTATATATTTTAATTAAAAAAATAACTAACATTATTTTAAAATATGTTAAAAAATATATTATTATAAATGCCACTTCAACAATTATGTCAACAGTAATATATAATGTTTTTTATTTTAAAAATTGGTTAAGTTTGTTTGAATGACTAATTAAAATAAAGAGTACAATTGGAACATACAATAGTTAAAGTAATTAGGTAAAATAAAGAGCTTATCTTTTTTGTACTTTAGCTAGTGAAAAATGAAGAGCGTGGTTGGAGTTGCTCTTATATGGTGAACCCCGAAATCAAACCCACCAAATCAATCAATCAATCAATCAATCTCTCTCTCTCTCTCTCTCATTATCTCCGACACCACCACCACCGTCCTCCATCTCAACACCACCGTTCAGCCTTTCTTTACTCTGCTCCTCTTTTCCACCTTCTCTCTCAAGCTCGTTGTACTAGAATTTTGTTGCACCAGAGCGTTGCCCGTGTCTCTAGTTCTTCGCACCAAAGCTCCTCAACCCCATCGTAGATTGAGACCTCTGTGTGCGTGCGTGTCTGATGACTCAGATGACTCAGATCTACATATCTAAACTTCTCCACCTCAGACACTTTTGCTCACCGTCGAGTCGCCAACCAACAACCCCTATTGTCGTCGCCTAATGCGTCGAATTTGGTGTAAGCGATGAAGTTGGATTTGGATATGTTGATGTCCATATCTGTTATTCGAATCACCAAATCTTTCAATCGAAGCTCCACCATCGCTATTGCAATCTGTCTAAGGTTAGGGTTAGGGTTTCAGTGTACCCTTCCCTTTCGATTTTTCTCTCTACATCTGAGCAAACATTCTCCATCTCTTTTCTCTCTCTCTCTCTCTCTCTGTCTATACATACATATCAACTTGTGTATATGTGTGTACAAATTGATTTTTCTTTGATTCTGCTCAATCCGTGACTATTCATGACCAACATTAGTCTTATTTCAACATAAATCTTAGCTTTGGAATGACAGAGTTTCATATTTTTTTTTTGAAACTGCCAATAGCTCATAATAGTTGGACTTAGGCCTCATTTGGCAAGTGCTTGTTTTAGCCTAAAAGTCAAAAAGTTATTAAAAAAATCAAAAGCCTGTAACCTATACAAAAAAAGTCAAAGATGTCCTTTTTTTTCTCTCTACTTTTTGTACATCTTTATGTAAAAAATCAAAAATCATTCCAAACATATTAGTTTTTTTTACCTCATATTTTAGCTAAAAAGCCAAAAGGTTCGTAAAATAGCTTGTTCCCAAACGAGGCCTTAACTTCCTTAAAGTCATATTGAAAATAAGTCTAATAAAATCGTTACTAAAAGTAATTTTTCGTGACGATTTTTTGCATCTATAGCTAAAACTTAACAATTGGTGAGTTCTTTTGTCGGTAAAACTAACAATTACTTTTTTTATAACAAAAATTTCAAATTGTCGTTGAAAGTTGAAAATTAGTGACAATTTTTCTAAACTACTGCTAAAACTTATAATTAGTGATATTTTTTTGACAATTTTTAAACTGTTGCTGAAAATTTACAATTAATGACGTTTGTTAATAGAATTTGATAAAAACGCTATTAATTATCATAGAATGTATTGGATAATAAGTTCACATATTATGGCCTATACGTAAGTTCTTTTTTTTTTTTTTTTAATGTTTATTTCATATAATAGAGAGAAGAAAGATTTGAATAGATGGATCATTTTTCATTTTTTTTTATTATAGATTTGAGCTCAGATTTGTATTAGATCTGTTGAATATATGTGTGTGTGTGTGTGTGTGTTAGATCTGAATTATTATTTTTTTACTTTTTATCTGTTGTTGATGGTTGGTAGTTGATTATTGTTGATGATGATGAAACATATTGCAACAGATAGAGGAAGACAAAAAAGAAAGATTTGAATGGATAGAATTTTTTTTGAACATATAATCTTTTTAAATAGTGGATATGATCTGTTAAAAAATGAGAATTTGAACAGATAAGTGAAAAATGAGAATTTCAACAGAGAGAGAAGAGATGTGTAAAAATTCATTAGATTAGGTAGTAAATTTCAATAAATAGGAAAATTTTAAACAGATGACAAGAAAAAATTTGAACAAATAGTAAAAAATATATTTGAACTCTTAGATATAAATTTGAATAGATGGTAATAAAAATTTAATAGATAAATTAAGGGGCAAAATTAGAAACATACTTTTTTTCAAAATTCACATTGGATTTCTCACCAAATTATTTCACAAATGGTGGATTTCTCCCCAACAAACAATATCCCCTAGATCTAATGCATTATACCCTTCTTAATTTAGACTTCTCAATAATTTTATCTATAATAAATTGTACCAAACATGACAATTATAAATAATTTTTAGGGTAAACTACTAATAGGTCCTAATAGTTGGACTTAATGGTCATCAAGTTCTATTGAAAATAAGTTTAAAAAAATCATTGATAAAAATAATTTTTGCAATGATTTTTTTGTGTATGTAGCTAAAAATTGATAATTTTGTTACGATTTTAATAAATTGTTGCTAAATCATATAATTAGTGATATTTTTTTGAGACAAATTTTTTAGAATTGTCACTAAAAGTTGAAAATTTGTGACTTTTTTTGTGACAATTTTTTTAAATTATGGCTAAAACTTATAATTAATGATTTTTTGTGATAATTTTTAAACCGTCATTAAAAATTAACAATTAGTGATATTTTTTGATAACATTTAATTAAAAATATAATTAATTATTGTAAGACTTATTAGATAATAAGTTGTCTTAATTTTTAAAGTTCACTAAACCCAGTGTTTCGTTATTATAATAGAATGTATGACATTGATGATAAACTCCCATTAAGCCAATCATAGTAATAGTGCTTTTGTATTGTTGTTATTTTATTAATATAAAAATAAAAAAAAAATAAAAAATCACCTTAATAGAAAAATGTATCACATACCTTGTCTGTAATAAAATAATTTCACCAAACATAGAGGTTACAACGATTAGACATGCATTGATTGATACTAATCAACTAATCTCCATAGCTTTCGGAGCCACCACATCAATAATGGCTATAAAAAACATATGCAAAGTGCCACGTACACTTCCCTCACATCCCTCAATGACTAACATAGTGTTTAAAAAGTATGCAATTTATTTTATTTTAATATCCCATATTTTAATTATATCGATTTAGTTATTAAATTATTAGGTGCTTGATTCAAAAGTTCAAATTTAAATTTCTTTCATTTAAAAATTCTAATACGAAATTATTATGTTCATAAGGACATACTTTAGCTTTCGGAGCCACCACATCAATAATGGCTATAAAAAACATATGCAAAGTACCACGTACACTTCCCTCACATCCCTCAATGACTAACATAGTGTTTAAAAAGTATGCAATTTATTTTATTTTAATATCCCATATTTTAATTATATCGATTTAGTTATTAAATTATAAGGCGCTTGGTTCAAAAGTTCAAATTTAAATTTCTTTCATTTAAAAATTTTAGTACGAAATTATTATGTTCATAAGGACATACTTTTGCACAATGGCTAAACTATCCTTATATATTTATATTACTCATTTACACGGACCTAGACAGACGATAGTCCCCCTCTCTCTCTCTCTCTCTCTCTCTCTTCATCTATCCCGTTGAAGCAATCGATCGCTTCCATTACCTCTATTGCCTCTGCCTCCGTCGCCGATTGTTTCACCGCTACTAAGTTGATCGCTTCACCGGTGCGATGGTGGTTTTTGATGCGATGATGGTGTAAGAAGATGAACCTTGGGTTGATGAAGAGGCTATGCTAGGGATTGCATACGCACCTGAATTGGAGGGACTTTACGGGGACTTTCACTTCCCCCTTATCTCTTTTCTTTATCTCCATCTTTTTGTTCCTCTATCTCTATGTTTTAGATATATATTTTTTAGATTTGAACTCAGATCTACATTAGATTTGTTGTTCTTCGAGGTTTTTTTTATTTGTTATAATTTATTTTTTATATTTGAACTCAGATCTGTTAGATTTGGTTGGTGGGTGTGTTCGATTTGTGTTTTGTTTATGTTTTGAGATTGATGATGGCCTACAGTTGATCTGTCTTTGTGTTTGTTTAAAAAAATACGGGTTTCTTTTGTGTTTTGTTTGAACACATAATGCTCAGGTTGAACACATAAGAACGTATATATTTTTTCCTTTACCATCATGTTCATGTTGGATTCGGATATGTGTTTGGATTGCAATCCATTTTTGTTTGAATAGATAAGAACACATATTGCTTCTTTAGTTTGGTAAGAGCAAAACAAGTATAGATTTATTCCAAAAAAAATATTTTACACAGATAAGGAATTAATTGTAATTCAGTTGTTTGGTGTGACAATGGTTAGGTTTTCATTCAAAAAAATGAATAGATAAAAATAGATTTCTACATATAAGAAAAATTAGCACAATAATTTCAACAGATAAGAAAAATTAACACAAGAATTTCAACAGATAGGAAAAATTAGAGAGAAAAACCGGCATAATTTGAACAAATAGAGAGAGAAATCCACAGAATTTGAACAGATAGGGAGAAAATTGAACAGATAAGGAAAAAATTCAACATATATATATATATATATATAAATTTGAATAGGTAGTCAAATTTTTTTTTGAATAGATAGAAAATAATTTGAACAGATAGATATGAATTTGAACAGATAGTCAAAAAAAGCCAACAGATAAATTAATAGGTAGAATTCAAAACAAATGTTGTTCAAAACATACAAAAGGACTTCTTACCAAACTATTTGGTAGGCTCTGACAATATATATATATATATATATTTACTGAACATAATAAACATAGTAATTCTAGGCTAATAATGTTCTATAAAGAACCCAGTCACCCCAGGACTCAAACCATCAATGACATTGCTAAATTCCATTTTGGCTCTGGATGCCATTTCACCCTTTCCCATCCAGAGAAAACCCTAGCCTATTACAAGGATATTTTAATTAACCATCATTCCATCCTAATCAAACCCATTCAGGACCGCACCTATGCCTATAAGGTCCTATACCATTCACTTTATATTCACAACATTGTTTCCATGGCTGAATGGGGCAATCCTAACCAGCTTCGTGATCTACCTGGTCATTCTATTCCATACAATTATCATGATTACGTGGATGCTTGGTTCAAGATTTTCTTGTACCAAAATGAAACTTTTAGTCATTCCTGGTTCATCTCATTCGATCAAAAATTCAAATCTGAGTTACCAACTTGGTTTCTGAGATGGTGGTCTCACTATGGTGCCATTTCAGCAATCCTTCCTGATGATCTCAAAAATATAATTCACTATTTCAACTCTGTTTACCCATTTTCTGCTCACCAGAAACAATTTCCCTTATTACTCATATTCATTGCCAAATACAAGATTCCATGGATATTCAAATGGCATTATGGGATTGATGACAATATTATCATCCGCCAACACACAGTTAAATGGTGGGATAAATTCAATGTTCCCAGAATTCTTGAAATTGTTCCAGCAGAATTTCCACCTGCTCAATATGCTCCAACTCCTGCTCTTGCTCAAGCCCAGCAGAACCCAACTGCTGCACTCACTCAAGGAAGCCAGCCCAGTCTTCCTCCAGTCAACCTTGGCAGCCCCTCATCTAGTGGCTCCAAGCCCAAATCAACAAAATCAAAGTCCAAAGCTGTTGCTGCTCAACCAGCCCAATCCAAGCCCAAAGCACAGTCCAAAGTCAAGGCAAAGCCCATTCCACCTCCTGTTCAGCCCAAAGGTAAATCCAAAAGTAAAGCCCAATCATCCAAAGCCGACATGATCCAATTGGCCCAGCAACTTTTGGCCCAAGCCAAAACCCAATCCACCAGTTCAGATGAAGGTTCAGAAGGTTCAGAATCTATTCACTCGTCTGAAGAATCAACTAATCAGTATTTGGGTCCAGAGTTCCAAGATGCTCAAGACCCATTTGTCTAATCAACATTGGATTCTGTATAAATACAAAATTTGGCTTCAATCAATACTCTTTTGAGAAAAGCTGCCAATTTGTATTTATATTGATTCCATAATTCACATGTTCCACCGAAAGTGATGAATAGTAAAAGTTACTATTCACTTTTACTGTTCACCATCACTATTCACCCAATCAACTTTTGTTTAAAGCTGTTCAACTATTGAATCAATCAGCCGAAAGCAACCGACAGCATATGCTTTTCACATGCTCGGCCAGCTGCTTTCAGAAGTCACATGCGTACTGTTTTGCTTTTATTTTCCTATTTATTGTAATCAATTGTAAGCTCTCAGGCATTCTTCAATTTTCTTCTCCTTCATTGTTGTAAGAAAAACCAGAGTGTTCTGAGCGCCCTTTAAGCTTTCTGTTTTCCCCCTAATCAAGATCCTTGCAGTTGCTACAACAATTGTAAGTTATTTTCTGTATGAAAATTAAATGTTTGTATTAAATGTATTTTAATTATTAAATGTATTTTAATTAAATGTATTATTCAATGGTTTAAATGTTTGAATGGTTTATTCCAATTGTGCATTTTGATTTCGTAATCCATCTCCTTCATGTATGTGCTGCTTCCGCCTTAAATATATATATATATTTACTGAACCTAATAACTTATGAGGGAGTTACGGGCCTGTCCTTTGGACTGAACTTAATTCCTAGGAAGTCCTGACCCAAAATAATTCAACTAATCTTCCATTTTTACACCTTATATTCAGTTGAATGATTTTACCCTAAACACAAATACATCTCTCTCTCTCTCTCTCTCTCTCTCTCTCTTTCTCTCTCTCTCTCTCTCTCTTTCTCTCTCTCATTTTTGTCACGGGCACACCATTTCCTAATCTTCCTCAATCACCGACCATCGTCTCCTTTTCCTTCGTTGCTATCACCATTGCTCCTTCTTTATCATTCATTTGCTAGCTTCAACATCGTAATCCTTCATCCTCAATCTACCATCTTCAACATTATCGTTGCTACTATCTTCCTTTATCACCAATCTAACATCTTCGACATCGTCATTGCCATCATCTTCCTCTATCATCGGTTTGGGATGCAAAGTGTCCAATCAGTGCATTGAAAGGTGTTGTTGATCTTCTATAGACATATAACTGATCTGATAAATTTGTTACTTAATTCAGTGATAAATTTGTTACTTAATTTAAGAATGATAAATTTGTTAATTTGTTACTTAATTCAGTGATAAATTTGTTGTGATGCCCCATTCCCCTCTCTCAAATTAAGTCTGCTATTTGTAAATTTTTTAACAAATTCATCAATGATAAATTTAACACTACTTTAAACAAATTTATCATTGGTTTAAACAATACGAAGCTTCGAACTCATCATTGTCGACACACCCATCTCTATTCATATCGATTTTCTTAATCTCTCTTAGATGTAACATTATCTCTCTCAAATCCAAGGGCCACAAAGACAGTTCTCGTGCTCACCAACACCAACGAATTCATCAACGGCTTTGGAACTTGTCAATGTCGACACACCCCAACTCCATTCATGTCGATTTTCTTAATCTCTACTCAGATCTAACACCATCTCTCTCAAATCCAAGGGCCACAGATGCAGTTCTCATGTTAACCAACACCAACGAATTCATTAATGGCTCTAGCAGTTATCATGTTCATCAACACCACTAATTCATCAATGGCTCTACAGTACAACAACAGGGGCAAAATCGAGATAAAAAATATAACAAGACTTCTTGGTGCATGAGATAGAAATTAGGACCTAATGAGTAATAGATTCAATTATTGTGACCCATTGGCAAAAAAATCCATAACTTATACTCTCGTTAGCTTGGATTTATTACCAATTTACTCTAAATTATTAAAAGTATATTTAAATGATCCCAACACTATTTTGGTTTAAATTTTATAATGAGAACTTTAGTATTTTTAATAAAATTTGGACGAAAATTTTGATGAAAACAACACTGATATCATTTAAATACAAATTGAAAAAGTTAATAATCAAATTAACAAAATAATGCAGACCAACAATGTTATTTTTTAATTTTATTTTTATGTCACGAGATTTATCAGGAAAATCATTTCCCTAATATATTGTTAGCCACACGACCGTGACTTTAAATTTTCATTTTTGAAGATTTTTATCGTACGAAGATTCTCATCATATCGTGCAATTGAGAATGCTGTAAAATACAAGTGTTTAACATATTTGATTTACTATTCTAGGTAAACAGGTTCTCTCTCTCTCTCTGATATGGAATATAAAGTTTAGAACAAAACAATTTAGAAATTGAGAAGGGTAAAACAAGAGGGAGAAGGTAAAGGGAAGAGTTAATCAGTGAGAGATGGAGGATCAAAGAGATTCTCCTCCAAGTAGAGACAGCGACCCAGCTCTTGTTCCTAATTCTCCTCGAAAACCAGGGGGATGGAATGCCATTGCATTTATTCTAGGTAAACACAAATAAACAAATCAATCAATCCATGGTTTTTTTTCATATCATCATTAATTTCTACAAATTTTTAACATGGGTACATTTGATTTATTGTAGGCAATGAATCGTTTGAAAAGTTGGCATCGATGAGTTTGATAGCAAATATAACGGTATATTTGAGAACAAAATATAATATGGAAGGAATAGAATTAGTGAATGTGGTGAGTATATGGTCAGGATCATCTAATATAACCACATTGGCTGGTGCATTCCTCTCAGATGCTTATCTGGGTCGCTTCCTTACCCTCCTCTTTGGATCTATCTCCTCTTTTCTGGTATGTTGATCACATCTCACATTCACCCTATCCAAATCTCTCTTTCATTAGGGTTTCATCATGAAATGTTTGTTTAGATTACTATTCATGATTTTGAATTTATTTTTAGTTTTGGTGAGTTATTGTTATGATCTGATGAATTATTAAAGTAACCACTTCCCCAAAAGGAAAATGGCATGCAGACAATTGGGAACAGAAATCACATCCACAACAGTGATGTTAAAATTATCATATTCATATATTTTTCCTTTTGGAAAAATTCTATAATATACATTACAACATATATTAGTTTTAAGGACTAAATTTTTTTGTCCCTGAAAATGAAAACATTGTTCAAAAAAATATTTGGGAACAAATTCATGTCAACAAAATTTTGAAAATATTGTTAGTAAATGCACTTTATGAACAAAATAATTTAGTCCCAAAAAATGTTTTTTTTTTTAGACAAAAAAGTTTTGTCTTAAAAGAATAATAATTGATCAGTAAATGTTCAATTTCATTACTAAAAATACAACAATAATTCTTTTTGCAACTAAAATATTTTGTCCTTAAAAATTGATTTTCGTCTTTAAAACCTAAAAAAAAAAGTATATTCCATATATCCCACTTACAATATATTATGGTGTTGGTTATGACTTAGATATATCCTTATTTTAATTTTGACTCAAATAATGTTTGGTCATAATCCTTAGTTATGACTCATTATGATATTGATTATTATGACTTGATTAAGTGATATTTGGTTATAATCTATTATAGCCCTTTTAATTAGGATTGAAACTAATTTAGTCAAAGTGTTATAAGTTGCATATTGTATGCCCTCTTGAGGGTCATTCATAGTAGAATTACCTGTTTGATTATCATATCATTTGGCATAATTGTATAAATAATAGGGTTTAGGTTGTCTTCAGTTGGAGATTAATATTGGATCATCCAGTTTGGTTCGTGGGCCCACATTTGGGTCCCGCTCATAATTCTAAATACCGGCTGATACGTTACGTATGGAAAAAATGGGATACTGCGACGAATATAGGCCGGTATACCGCTGAGATTGAAAATCGCAGGAGTATCGGCCAAGTCCCAGTGCGTATCGGTCTGTAACCGTTACACAAGCTGCGACGGGCGAATACCCACCGGTTCGGACCGGTACGGGAAAGAAAAAGCTGAAAAACCTGTAAAATGATTTTTAAAATTTCACCGTCACGACACCCGATTTCCAATACGTACCGATCGATACTACCGATACTGATACTCCACGATCGATACCGTTCGTTACCCGATACCGCGATTTAGAACCTTAGTCCCGTTTCGATAATCCGAACTGTTCATATTTTAAGATTCATTGAATACATTATACCTGTAAAAAATCAAGTTGATCGGATAACAACAACTACGTGTTCGAATTAGTTTTTTATGAATTGTTTATTTTTTCACCATCCATTTCTTTTATATAAAACTGATTTGAACACGTAATTGCCGTTATCCGATCGACTTGATGTTTTACAGAAATAATATACTTGACGAATTCTAAAATATGAATGATTCAGATTATCGAAATAGGACTCAAAAGTGAGTCCATAGACCGGATTGAACGGTCTAATCTTGATTTCCAATCGAAGAGAAGCTGGACCCTAATTTAAATTAGTTTCGTCACTTATGTATTGCCTTAACCCACTAGGCATATCATGCTTGTTAGTCAAAATGCCTAGTATAGCTTATTTTTTTCAACTCCAATGCACTAGGCATATGATTAGGCATTTTAGCTCAACTCACATTCACTAGCTACATGTAGCTAGCATTCAAGACTAGGCAAAATATATTTAATCATTAGGATCATTTCCCTCCATCTTTGTTGTTGATGTGTCATTTTATAAAATTAATAGTATTTAGATGAATAGCTAAAATAAAGAGCTTGGGTGGAGTAGAAATATGAAATAGTTGATAGGCAAAATAAAATATCTACTTTATAGTAATATTTAGATAGGTAAAATGCCTATTACCGTTGGAGATGCTTACATGTAAATAAATGTTGTCGCTGTAGTATTATTGCATCTAGAATAATGTTAATAAGTTTAAAATGGATAAATTATACCTTTCACCCTTTATCTTTCAGTCGAGTTTTCATTTAGGCCTAGTTTGGGTACTCCAGAAAAGGCCAAAAAGGCAAAAAGTTAAAAAGCTGAAAAACCTGTAAAATGATTTTTAAAATTTCACCGTCACGACACCCGATTTCCAATACGTACCGATCGATACTACCGATACTGATACTCCACGATCGATACCGTTCGTTACCCGATACCGCGATTTAGAACCTTAGTCCCATTTCGATAATCCGAACTGTTCACATTTTAAGATTCATTGAATACATTATACCTGTAAAAAATCAAGTTGATCGGATAACAACAACTACGTGTTCGAATTAGTTTTTTATGAATTGTTTATTTTTTCACCATCCATTTCTTTTATATAAAACTGATTTGAACACGTAATTGCCGTTATCCGATCGACTTGATGTTTTACAGAAATAATGTACTTGACGAATTCTAAAATATGATGATTCAGATTATCGAAATAGGACTCAAAAGTGAGTCCATAGACCGGATTGAACGGTCTAATCTTGATTTCCAATCGAAGACAAGCTGGACCCTAATTTAAATTAGTTTCGTCACTTATGTATTGCCTTACTAAATGGGATACATGTAAATAAATGTTGTCGCTGTAGTATTATTGCATCTAGAATAATGTTAATAAGTTTAAAATGGATAAATTATACCTTTCACCCTTTATCTTTCAGTCGAGTTTTCATTTAGGCCTAGTTTGGATACTCCAGAAAAGATCAAAAAGGCAAAAAGTTATTCAAAAAATTAAAAAGTTATCACTATTCACTCAAAAAAATATTAAAAAATTAATTTTACACAATTTTCCTTTTCAAACAATCACAAAGGCAGAGCAGGCGGAGCATTGTTGTGGGAAAAATTGCACTTTTTTAGGTGTACACATAACACGGTGTTGTTCAGTCCGTTGGAGCCATCACGGGTCCCGTTTTAATAATCTGAACCGTCAATGTGTAGAACTCGTCAAGTATTATGTATATATCAAAAATCACGTTGATCGGATATTAGTAACTATATGATCAAATCAGTTAAAATTTATAAAATAGATGGTGTTATAGTTAACGGTTGAAAAAAAAAACTAATCCGTTCAGATAGCCATTGATATCCGATCAACGTGATTTTTTACAAGCATATAGTACTCGACGAGTTCTACATATCGAACAGTTTTGATTAGCAAAACGGGACCTATGGTAGGTCCTCATGGGCCGAACAACACCTTCAATTCACTGCCCGAAAAGTAGGGAATCATCTCCCCCCTACTCTGCATACACTGTCCCTCACCATACAACTATTCCATCACGTCCATCACAATCTTCTCCTATACACTAATTTATACAATTAACACATTTTTTCATAAAAAGTCAGAAAGTTAACCCAAACATCCATATTTTTTTCCTCAAATTTTTAGTCCAAAAAAACAAAAAATGCACTTATTTAAGATACCCCAAACAATCCCCAGTCTTTCATCATCTAATTGTAATAATTAAAATTTTAAACTTTAATCATTGTTTTAATATAGTTCTTCAACAAGTGACTGTTAAAAATATGAATTGAATGTACTCAATTGCCACATTAGCCTTTAGGGCATTAAATGAAAAATTATATATTTTTCACCATCTAACTTTCACACAAATTTTCACTTTAATCTTTGAAATTTTAACTTTTAAATCTAAATTTTAAACGATAGGATGATGATGACAGAGGGACTATATTAGAACTTGGGTTATTGTCTAATGCCTTAATTGTTACAATTAAAAGGTAAATGATCAAAATGAAATTCAAAAAACTCTGATTAAAGTTTAGTGATTTAATTGTGACAATGAAAAAGTAAAAGATGAAAGTGAAATTTAAGTGATAGTTATGAATGACTATATTAAAAAATAAGTTTGCTAAATCATTACATTTCCCAATATATAGTGGCATTCGTTTAGGTTTTTATTCACAATGAGATTCAATAAATGATTAACCTTTTAATATAGAAATGGATTCCCTCTTATTCATAATGCGGGTTGGAGGGTGTTATTTGGACTTGTGAGGTCTATGATACGTCTTTTTTCGATGATCTAAATTATTTATTTTTTTTAAAATTTCGTTTATTTCATTTATAAAATAAAATTACGCCGATCCAATAATCATAACTATTCAATATTGTGTTTATCATTAAAAAAATATACGATAATTTTTTTTTTTTTTAAATAAAGGACAATTATTTTTTTTTTTAAAAATAGACTATTTGATTTTTTGTTGAGAAATGTGATAAATTAAATAAGCTAAAATTATTAAATTGATGTAATATTTAAAAAAAAAAATAAAATATAAGAAATGCCCAATAAAGTGAAGAGTTCAAATCACTAAATAAAACTCTGTTAGGCTCCGCGGGTCCAAACAACTTCTAATCCACTGAAAAGAATCCACCCTCCTTTAATAAAGTACAGACATTTTGACCAAACGTGTCAACCTGTTGGTTGGCGGCGTTCATTTATAGTTTCTTTCGGTCTGGTCAAGGGCTGGACATAAGCGATATCCTTTTGATAAGGGAATGGCTTCTGTCCAGTCTTTAATCGGACTGGACCGTACTGTTGGGCCCGCGAAGGCCCATCACGGGTCCCGTTTTGATAATCTAAACTGTTCAATGTGTAGAACTCGTCGAGTACTATAAGCCTGTAAAAAATCACGTTGATCGGATATCGATAGTTATGTAATCAAAATAGATTTTTGTCAACCGTTAATTTATTTATTGTCCATTTTTTTTTATACAAAACTGATTTGATCACATAGCTATCGATATCCGATTAATGTGATTTTTTACAGATTTATAGTATTCGACGAGTTTTACACATTGAACGGTTCAGATTATCAAAACATGACCCATGGTGGACCTCCACGGACCCAACAGCACAGTCCAGTCCGATTAAGAACCAGACAGAAGCCATGCCCTTTTGATAAATGTATCTCAATGACAAGAATTGATGGTTTCAAACCCCAAATTTATAGTTAAAATCATCAACAATGCACGCGCACTCAGAAAAATACGTAAAATTTTGGCAAACAATCGAAATGTGATAATTAGATTCGTTCTAAATGCAACTTATGCTGTCTAAATTTAAATTTATACCTTGCACTTCATTTTGTGAGTGCCTATTTTTCCATAAAATCGTTAACCAAGTTGGTGTCAAAATTACAGGGTATGGGAATGGTAGCTCTAACTGCAGGCATACCTGATCTCCGGCCCACCCCTTGCGAAGGGGAGCCCAATTGCCCTGAGTCTCAGTCATGGCAGCTCGCCTTCCTCTTCTCTGGTCTCGCCCTCCTTGCCATCGGTTCAGGCGGAATCCGTCCCTGCAACATCGCCTTCGGAGCCGACCAATTCGATACCAAAACCGAGAAAGGGAGATCCCAACTCAAGAGTTTCTTCAACTGGTGGTACTTCTCATTCACACTAGCTCTCTTAGTAGCTCTCACTGGAGTTGTCTACATCCAGACCAATGTCAGTTGGGTTCTCGGTTTCGCCATCCCAACCGGCTGCTTCGCCCTCTCCATCCTCATTTTCTTGCTCGGCCACCATGTCTACATCTACATGAAGCCTCAGGGAAGCGTGTTCGTCGACATTGCCAAAGTAATCAGCGCTGCACGTAAAAAAAGCAAGCTAACATTAAGTCCAGACTCTGAGTTCTACAATCCTAACCCGATTGAATCGGATCAACAAGTAGTTACTATGCTTGCTCGTACCAATAGGTTCAAGTGCTTTGACAAGGCTGCTCTGATTGTTGACCCGAGTGAATTGAATCCGGAAGGTGTCCCCAATGATAATTGGAGTCTATGTAGTATCCAACAGGTCGAGCGATTGAAATGCTTGGTGGGCGTCGTGCCTGTTTGGTTCACTGCAATCGCATGTTTCGTTTCCATGGACCAAATGAACACATTGGGGATCCTCCAAGCAATTCAATCGAATACTTTGATTCATAACTTCAAAGTCCCACCCGGGTGGTTGGGATTGACATCGATGATTGCCCTAGCAACGTGGATTTTCATTTACGAGTGCTTGTACATCCCTTTCAGACAGAGAACCACCAAAAGAGATGATGTTAGATTGTCAACAAAACATAAGATCAGGATTGGCATTGTAATGTCGATCCTGTGCATGCTCGTGGCAGGTTTCATGGAAAGAAAGCGCCGCGAAGCTGCTATTGCACACCACTCTTTCATTTCGCCAGTTAGTATTACCGTGCTATTGCCTCAGTTTGTCCTGTCAGGCTTGCTTGAAGCATTTGCTGCTGTTGCCATAATGGAATTCTTCAACAACCAGTTTCCAGAAAGCATGCGAAGCGTTGCAGGGTCGGTTTTTTTCCTCAGCTTGTCAATGGCCAGTTACTTGAACTCTGTAATTGTCAATCTTGTTCATGAGTTAAGCGGGAGGGGCGGGAAGGAACCATGGTTGGGTGGTCATGACCTTAACACCAACAAGCTTGACTACTTTTACTTCCTCATTGCTGGATTGGGAGTGATCAATTTCATGTACTTCAATTTCTTTGCTAGTCATTATGTGTTTACTGACCTTAGTACAAGAACGGAGAAATCAGAGAGCTCAAATGAATCTAGTTCTTGAAATCAACAACAAAGCAAAGAGGAAGGACAAGAAGCTATGCCTATAGTACAGTGCTATAAACTCCAACATTGTTGCAATTATATATCTTTTTATGTCTCTATATATGTTGTGGTGATTCTCACAGTACTTTGCCAATATAAGGTTCACCATAAGTTTAAGCACACATGACACAACAATCAAAAGGGACTATGGAGCTCTTTGATTGACTAATGTAATGATCCATGGTTGGAGCTATGGCTCTTTACTGATATTTTTTCTGTCATAGTAAGCTAAACGCAATTTCATTCTTTATTTAGTTTTGTGAAAGAATTGTGTATTTCTATTTTTTTTTTCAATACGTAATGCTATACCATATTTATATATCATATTTAGTTTATCATTTCATTGGTCATAACTGTTGGAACAATATATTTTGTGTACAATATGAAAACATAAACAAATCAAACAAATAAAATAAATTTACTTACAAAATTTATTTATCGAAAATAGATTAGTACTTTAATGATCAAGTCGAGTGTGTGATATTATATTCTTAAAACATATTCGCCACCGCACATGTGCTTATGGGTTAAAGACATTTATCTCTCAGGATACAATGATTAAAAACGCAGATTGAAGTAGCACTATAATGAATCTAACTGGTGAATCAGAACTTGAGTTCTACAACTCTATTAAATCTCTCTAAAACTAAGATGTAGGATAATGTAGGAAAGAACAAAAAACGAGAAGGATATTGAATGAATTTAAGTGCTAGAGGAGTCTGAATTTATAGGCATAGTGGTGGTTGCTCAGAAGGCTAGGAAACCCTTCGAATAGGTGCAAGTTTGAATTGCAAGAAATGAAGAAAGGTGACTTGAGAGAGGAGACACACCTATTGGGTTTGAATTTTTAATTTTGGATTTGAAAATTTTCCCTCAAAATTTTGAACCAAATTGCTTCATAAATTTAAAATTTCTCATAAAAAATTTGAGGAAAATTCAAACGAATTTCATCTAAAAAATTAAAGGTAGAACACAATCCACAATCCACACCATCCACCCGCGCCTAGCCCGGCTCCGCTTATTGGACGACGACGATGTGTGCGTGTGGTGTTCAGTTCAAAGCATGCCTGGTTCATAACTTTCCCTTCCACAAAACTTGGGTGCATCTTGGGCCCGACCCAAGTGTGTCAACTTAGAGTTTATATGTACACACAAACTGTCTCCTTGTTCCAATGTGGAACAACACAATTAGAGCAACCCATATTGTGTCTTCAACTTCGAACTTCACAAAGTCGAAAATGACGTCAACTTCTCATTTACTCATAAATGATTTTGAGGAATCGACTTCGAGGTGTGACTTACCATGCAGGCAAGGAACACATCACCATTTAGACCCGCCTTAAAGGACATGTGGGTCCCACTTGAATTTGGGCTCAAAGTTAGCCCAAAATTAGCCTATAAAAACCAAATTTCCAAAAATCGCCCACATGAATGGAATTGACAAAAAGAAATGCAACAACATGATGATTTTAAAGAGAATATAGAAATTGGAGATATTCTACGTAGGATAGGTAGCTTTTGACTTTGAACCTTCCTTTGTAAGACACTATCAAATTTACTAGCTAGTCAGGGAATATGATGTCTTGAATTGTTCAACTGTTTGTTTAAATTAAGACAATAGAACTCACACAACATATTTCTAGACACAGTGTGGTTCTCACGATTGTGTTCATTTTGGCTTTGAATAACCTCGTACTTCATGAGTACCCTGGAGAATTTCAGCCTTAACAATTCTCATAAAACCGGTCAAGTTCACACTCATATAAGTGATTCTTACGAAAAGTATCCTGCCATACTCCATTGCGTATTCATAGATATAAGAATCATCAAAAGCATTGTTTATCCTAACACTCTGTAGATATCACTACTTCCTCATAGAAAAAGGGTAGGAATTTGACTCCCTATAATGATCCTTATGAATTACACACAACACTGTGGTCCCTTTGAACCTAGATCTTGGGATCTCCAGTCAATTAGGTTGGGTTGCCATTATGGTAACTCTTAGTTAATAGGCTTAAGTCCCATTCCCTTTAATGAATTCTCAACTAACTTTCTTGCTAACCCTTTGGATAGTGGATCCGTTCTGTTATCTTTGGACTTTACATATTCAATGGAAATGATTCCATTAAAAAGTTGTTGTCTCACAGTATTATGTTGAAGACAAATATGTCGTGATTCACTGTTATAAGTATGACTGTACGCTCTACCTATTGCTGATTGACTATCACAATGTATGCATATAACCGGCATAGGTTTTGGCCACATTGGAATATCTTCAAGAAACTGACGAAGCCATTATGTTTCTTCTCCAACTTTATCTAAAGTTATAAACTCTGATTCCATACTAGACCTAGCAATACATGTCTATTTGGAAGATTTCCAAGGCAACTGCACCCTCGAGTGTAAAGACATATCCACTAGTGGATTTCGATTCTCTAGTATCCAATATCTAACTTGCATCATGGTGTCCTTCAAGTATTGATGGATATTGAGTATAGTATAACCCAATGTTATGAGTAAACCTGAGGCATTTCAGAACTTTAATAATTGCTTTCCAGTGTTTTATCCCTAGGTTACTCATATATATCTACTTAATTTACTTACTACATATGCTATATCAATGTCGGTGTAGTTCATCAAATACAATAAGTTTTCAATAATTTGGGCATACTCTAACTGAGAAATATTTTCTTGTACATTCTTAGCAATGGATAGATTAACATCTACAGGTGTCCTAGCAAGATGATCATCATCTTTGCTAAATTTCTTAAGTATTTTCTTAATTTAATGTGATAAGGACAAAGCATATCCTTATGAGGTTTTGATAACTTTCATACCAAGTATTACATCAGCAATTCCCATATCCTTCACGTCAAAATGTTTATTCAAAATTTTCTTGATAGCTTTAATTATGTCATTATTGCTATTTATGATGAGCATATCATCAGCATAAAGGCATACTATGACTTACCCTTTGTCTGTGTTCTTAATATAAACACATTTGTCACATTCATTAATTTTGAATCCATTTGATATTATTGTATTGTCAAATTTCTCATGCTATTGCTTTTGTACTTGTTTTAAACCATAAAATGATTTAACTAATTTGTATACTTTCTTTTCTTTTTCTGGAACAGAATATCCTTCTAATTGTTTCATATAAATTTCTTCATTTATTTCACCATTTGAGAAAGTTGTTTTCACATCCATTTGATGGATGTCAAGATTGTGCAAAGTTGCACTGACAATAAGCATTCTAATGGATGTTATTCTAGTAACTGGTGAGTATGTATCAAAGTAATCAAGACCTTCCTTTTGTTTGTATCCTTTGACCACAAGTCTCGCCTTCTATTTGTCAATTGATCTATCTGGTTTCATTTTCCTTTTGAAGATCCATTTGTATCCAAGTGGTTTACATCCCGGTGGCAAATCCACCAATTTGTTGGGTATATCTCCTTAGTGGAGTATGAAACCCAATTGGTTTATTAAAAATATTTAATTTGATTTGGTGTTGGTTATAAAATATTTTTAATATATTATATCTGACTTTTGGAGGCCCAATGGATATTTAATAATCTGTTTGGTAACAGTTAGGACTTTGATAAAAAGCCCAAAAAAGTATTGTTTGGCTTGTAGGAGGTGCAGAGGCCGCTATGCTATAATATTGAAGAAAAATTCGGTGGCTTAATTCTTTTCGGTTAAAAAGTAGTGGCTGTGCATTTTCTTTTGGGGTTTCACTTTGCTGTATCTTCTGCAAAAGATTTGAATCATTGTTTGAGGTTTTTGGTTGACAACTTCGGCTCAGCATAGAAGGTGTTGATTTGGGTTATTATTTTGAGTCTTTTACAACTTTGTTTCAAAGACTTTTGTTCATCTATATAGTGAGGTTTTTCCGCTTGTTTATTTCTAATTATTTAGAATTCACCTGCGGGTGGTTTGTGAGACCATTCGTGTTTCGTTTGTAATCGTTTGAAAACTTTTTGGCTGATAGTGGAATTGGATTTCGATCCCGTGGACGTACCTCACATTGAGGGAACCATGTAAAAATTCTTATATCGTTGTTGATTTAATTTTTCTGCATTAGTTTTCATTTCCACTGATTGATTTACTTGTGGGAAGTCATATATTTTCTCTAACAACTGGTATCAGAGCTTATGGTTTATTTGGGTTTATTTATTTGTGTAACTAAAAAATGTGGGTTGTATGTTAGCTTCAATAAAAGCAATTGGGTAACTTGAAAAACTAAAATGGAGGACCTAAAATGGAAAACTAAAATGTGGGTTGTATGTTTAGCTTCAATAAAAGCAATTCGGTATACCACATATCATCCGGCAGATCCTGTCCCCAGTCCTGATCAGTATGGGCAAGACGCAAATCATTGTCTTCCCACCACATTCCTTCGGCAACCGACAAACAACTGTCCGGTTCTGCTGTAATCGTTCCCGTGTTCACAACACATTCTGTCCCTACAGGGCCTTTGGCTTTTCTAGCCTTCTAATCAGTCTCAGTTCTTTCCTGCTCGAACCACTTCAGCGCGGCCTCCTATTCCGTATCAACTGTACACAAGCTACCCAATTCTTGAGCAAAATTCTTAGTACCGGTGCTCTCCGGCAATTTCCCTTTGTTGTCGACTATTCCGGCCGTTGCAGACGCTCCCGTTTCCAACTGTTCTTGCTTTGGTTGAGACCCTTCATCGACATTCGGCTCATCACTAAGCCACCCTATATTATTCGTTGATCCATTCACATCAAACTAGCCGATCTGTACATTCCCCAGATCCTGTTCATCAAAGAATTGCAGATTACTGATGTCCTCTTCAAGCTCAGCTAAATCATCTAGCCCTTGGCTTGGCCCGTCCTCCCGGACTACATTAACCTTTATCCCCTTCGGTAATCCCACCCTCAGTCTGGCTTGGCTAGTTGGCACAATGTAACAGCAAGGGTTGTACTCTTGTTTAGTTAAGCCCACGGAGCCTTCGGGCATGCCTTCTTCTACCACAGCCACCACCATGGGCTCGGGTTGGGATATGGACGTGCTCATCATGCACAAGTCCGTGCTTTCTGGGATGAACAGCGCCGGCTTAGGCAGGTGGGAGGGAGTGATGTATATGCTGGGGTCGTATAGGACATCCATTGTTTGGATAAAGTTTACTTGTCTGGGTGGAGGAGTGGGTTGGTTATGTGGTGGGAGAGGATTTGTAATGACGTTAGGCTTCTCAGGAGGCGCTATCACTTTGTTGT
This sequence comes from Camellia sinensis, assembly GCF_004153795.1. Taxonomy (NCBI): domain Eukaryota; kingdom Viridiplantae; phylum Streptophyta; class Magnoliopsida; order Ericales; family Theaceae; genus Camellia; species Camellia sinensis. Next base: position 561,242 of record NW_021024549.1, read on the forward strand.
TAATGAAATCCTGAATCTCATGACGGAGTCTAAAGCATAGGTCGGTGTCATGACCATGCTGCTGGTGGAAGACGCAATACTTGGCCAGGTTGTGTGTAGGAGGGAGGGGATTTGGCAATGGGCGTGGCTTTAGGGGCTTCAGATGCCCTTTTCTAATCAGGACCCCCAAGGCTTTGGATAGAGACATGTAGAGTGGGGTGAAAACCCTCTGGCCCCGAGGTCGGTACTTTGCAGGTTTGAGGTGGCTCCAGATGTGCCGGTAAAAGGTGTGGCTATTTTTGGTGTGGTGGTGACCATGCCAACGTTAGAGGTCCTCGCGGCTGCGTTGCTACTCGTAGCTGCATTTGAGCTGCATGTAAAAGCCCACTTAGGCTACTCCTTTTCATGGGCAATCTGACCCTGTTTCATCGCATTTTCTATCTGTAACCCTATCTCATGAAGATCAACAAATGTAGTTAGGGGTAAGACAATCATCTTCTGCAGCAGCTTCGGTTGCAGATTACGAACGACCATTCTTATCTGGTCCTTCTCAGCTGGCCTGGTGGTCATCATAGAGGCCTTGGCCATCCACAAAGTGACAAAGTCGGAGAAGCCCTCTTTCAGCTCTTTCCGAGTTGCCTCGAGATCACAAGTTGTGACCTCGATTTGAGTGTTATAAGAATATTGGGTGACAAAGGCCTCGGCCATCTCTTCCCAGCTCCTTTTCACAGAATTCTCCAATTTAGCATACCAGATAGCCACAATACTCGACAGGGTCCGGCCAAAGAGGGATAGCTTTTGTAGTATAGTCAGGCTCATCGGTCGCAGAATATTTGAAACTAGCCTCAAGTGGACCATGGGATCACATGAACCGTCAAAGCAGTCTATGCGTGGCATTTTAAATCTATCAGGCAATGTCACCACCAAATCTGTGTAGCCATCCTCTATTTTTGGGATCGAGTTGACTCCCTGAGCTCGTTTGAAAAGCTTCTCAAGCTTGCTTATTTTCAAGGCGATAGGATCGACCTCAAACTCGGACGGTGCATCTGTTGGGTAGGCCGGTGCTTTGGAAGTCTGAGGTGGGACTGGCCCTATTGGAATGTCTGCATTCTCCTGGACATTAGTTGTATCCCCGGGATATTGGAACCCTAGCTGGGGGTGGATGCGAAGCGGAAGCTGCCGCTTGTTGTGGTTGTTGTTGTTGTTATTGTGGAAGCCTAGTAATCAGTTCTGCCTGCTGGGCTACAACCTCTGTTTGGCGAGCGGTAACTTTCGCTTGGCGAGCAGCGTCCTGCTGCATGGCCTCGATAATTTGTTGAAGTTGACGCATCATGTCCCCTATACTGACTAAGGGGTGTTGATCTATCTGAATCGGTGTATGCTCTCTTTCTGAGGTGAAAGGAGAAAACTGGGCCCGACTGCACACAGGTGAAGCAGATAATGACCGCTGAATTGGCGACTGTTGAACCGGTGATCTATGCCTGACTATCCTCCGTCTCGTAACCGGGGGTAGTGAAGCGAACATTGGTTGTTCTCCAATAAGATCCTCAGATTGGTAAATCCTCCTCACTCTGGTCCAGAGTGCTCGGGGGTATCTGCCTCGTCGGAAGCAATTGTGATATACTACCTTGGAAAAAGAAAAAAAAAAGGAAACAACAATCAGCAAATGCACAGCACCTCGGCTTAGATAGAGACAACACACAGTTGAAATCATAAGTTAGACAATCTGTACTTAAACACAGCACCTCTGACTTGTAACTAATACATACATTCCTGTAGAGACACATTCTAACAGCACATACCAAGCAAGTGAAAGCCAAAACACCCCTATGGTGGGGTAGGGTTACCCTGTCCTAGTTTCGTTAGGAGCTAGGGGTTCACTACGCACGCATGCGGTTTCATACAATCCTGCATTCGGGTGAGCAACCTGTCCTAGTTTGGAACAGTCTCTGAGGCTTTCGATATGCAACTTGGTCAATTGGTCAAAAGGGGGTGCCTCAGCAAGACCACCTAATATACCTCTCGCTCCTAACACCAAGAAGTGAAAGGGAGGATCAAACGGTATAGCGGTAGTCCAGATCCGAGGTTTGTGTTCCCATCGTGGCAGAGCCCGCAACCGGTCAGCCTTATGGCAAGCTTTTCCAAGCGAGCCTCCAGCAAACCGTTTAGGAATAACAGATGGCAAACACTGTGACATAGACGCACCTATGCAAATCCAATGCAAAGAAACAAACAAATATAGATAAAACAACATATCATGAGTTCGAGTCAAATTCTCTAAATCCCCAGTAGAGTCGCCAGAAACTGTAGACTCGACTTTCTTCGCGCCCCCTTTCGGAGAGCTTGAATTGGTCCTACAGTTCGGACTCCTGTTACGGTTCTGAATGTAATCTGACAAAGTGCAATGTGAGACTGATAAACACCAAAGAGTCTAATCCAGCAAATTATTTTGGAAAATTGATTTTGAATAAAAAAGCACCAAAAATGGACTGCTTTGCCAGATTACAGAGTCGCCACCTAAATATTTTATTTTGCGGGAATTTAGGAAACCCTAGCTCATGCCAAAGGCCACGTGTCCGTCATCACCATAGTTGCCTTGGCTTGGGAACTTGGGTACGAGAGGGGAAGGTCCTGAAATGAGCACCCTCGCTCGCCCGATTAAAGGATCGGCTTCTACTAAGCATGATATGTTGTTTTATAAACTTCATGTGTTCTTATCCAGTTATTAATCTAACTTTACTATGTGACGCACACATACAAGTATAGACTAAGTCGCGAGAATTGGAACAAAACAACTCATGTTTGTTTTGAAAAATGGTTTGAAGGTGCAACTCTTAAGTGGGCTAAAACGCCGATTTGCCACCCTCAGGTGGGCTTAAAACATGATTTTGCCACTTCACAAAGTGGGCTTAAAACTCACAATCATCGAATTGTTCCAATTCAGGCAACAAACCTTCATCCATAGGCATTCATGCAATTTAGAATTTAAGCAAATAACTTCATGGCAAGCATGCGAAACATGGCAACACTCACACTCATGCAAGTATGCTAAAGCGTAAAACTTACAGTGTACTCCAAGCCAAAACAAAAGCTAGTTAGAAAGATGCATGATCCTAACTATACAAGATGCCTAATGCAACACATGCAATAATGCAATTAATAGGGTCGGCTACTAATATGGCATTTGCAACAATTTGATAACATGCTTCAGAACACGTATTCAAAGAAGTGTATTGAAATTGCAATGTAGTTCGAATGATGCGCTGAGCCTTGGTGAATGCAAGACAAATGAATGGATGCAAACATGCAAGAATAAGGTATGCTAATTGAAAATGATCCCTAATCTGACCATCAAAGGCATATAAATAAAAGGGAGAAAGACGTGGGGTTGGAAGACATGCACACACACACGCACGCTTATTACAACATTACGCCCTAGGGAAGGAGGGTCCGAATAAATATGCTAAGCTACACTAAGCTAATCTAATTATTACAAAACAACTAATTAACTATTCTAGCTAATTAATTATTACAACACAATTGAATAACTAGCTATGGTAAGCTAATTAAAATATTACAAAACGAATTAAATGATTAGCTACGCTAACTAACTAGTAAAGCGATTTAAACGGCCTCGAGGGACGAGGGAGACATGCATGCTCGGTTGGCTTCCTCCCGAAAATCCATCGCCTTGCCATCGGTTGCCTCTGTTTGCACTTGCCTTGATCTTTGAACATTGTACCAATTTCCAGACTGCCTCTGCTCCAAAACATGAATAATTTTGCACAAATATTGATTGGTCGCCAATCGGCCATAGAAGATGGTTGTCGGCTAGTTTAAGTGGCCAGTCAGCCACTGCTTTTTCCAGACTTCTGTTTTTGCTGCAACAGAGAGCAACAGAGGCAAATCAATGCATTTTTCGAAGAATGTGTGTACTACCACCCTCCTTATCGTTTCTCAAGCTCAAAGGAGTGTAGCACTTGGCTCTTAAGCCACCAATCAAGCATTTTCAATGCATGATGGCCAAAGAGACAAGCTTGTACAAGCTTAATGAATGCACAAATAAGACTCAAAGGACCACCACGCTATCATACATGATCAAGGGTGTCGGCAACCAAGAAACATGACACGTTTCATCACTTTGAGTATGAAACGTCCCACATTTCTTGTGTTTGGATTAACGTCCAATCCAAACACATGCAATGCAACACAAATGTTTATCTTGTTCATGTTTTACTTTGCTAATTTTGTTTACACATTTTACATTACCGATTAATTCTTTAACCGATTAAGTCCAATGTGAGAGTCCTCTAATTGGAAAGAGGGCTTAAGCCACAAGAGCCTTGAGCATGAAAGAGGCCTTATGCTATTTGTAGACGTCCCCGAACGCCCCGGGAGGGTGAGCTCCCGTTCTGTTCATTTGTGGGGTCACTACAGTTCGGACTCGATTTGTGTCACGGTTCTTAATCTGAACCAAAGAGTCCAAATCTGGCAAATCGTTTTGAGAAACATATTTTGAAAAGAAGTGTCAAACATGGACTGCTTTGCCAGATACAGAGTCGCCACCTAAATATTTTTATGGGGAATTTAGGAAAACCTGACTCGGTGCCGAAGGCCACATGTCCGTCATCACCGGAGTTGTCTCGGCTCGGGAGCTAGGGTACGATTGGGGAAGGTCAGCTATGAGCACCCCCTCTCGCCGATCCGAAGATGCCTCTACTAACCATGATATCGATTTTGAAAACGTTATGTGTTCTTATTCCGGTTATTAGCCCAGAATTCTATGTTATGCGCACAGCAAACAAGTATAGACTAGATTGTCCTAATTGGAAACAAGCATTGCATATCGTTTGTTTTGAAAAATTTTTGGAATTTGCTACTCGAAAGTAGGCTAAAATACGGATTTCAACGAGTTCTTCCAACTCAAACAATCCAACCTTCACCCACAGGCATTCAAACATTATCTCATATAAGCATTAGCCACATGGTAAGCATACTATCATGGCCACATTCACACGCATGCAATGTGCTAAAGCGAAAATACTTACAATCGTACTCGTGCCAAAACAATAAACCAGTTAGCAAACATGCGTGTCCTAGTTCATGTTGAATTGACTAATGCAACACATACAGGATCAATTTGATAGGCTCGGCTAACCTAAACGTGGCATGTGAAATGCAACCAATTGATGACTTTATTCAACTTGGAATTGAAATACAAGTGCAGTTAGCATGATGTGCCGAGCCCGGTGCATGTAAGACAAATGTATGGATGCACGCATGCTATCATACTGTTATGCTAATTTAAATATGCCCTAGTCTACCATCATAAGTAGGTAAATAAAAGGGAAGAAAGAAGTGGGGATTGGAAGACATACAACACACTCACGCACACTTATTACAGATTTGCCCTCGCTCGGAGGGATCGAATAAATAATACAAATTAATTAACTACGCAAGCTAATTAAATGTTACAAATTGCCTGATTAGCTAACAAACTAACTAAGTTAGGGAAAGCAGTAAACCGCCTCGGGAGGGGAGCCAAATGCAGCGCATGCTCGGGTCTTGCTCGGAAGTGCACGGCCATGCATAGCCTGCCTCTGTTTTCCCTGCTCTGCCTCTCTGAAGACTGCCAAAGTCTCAAGTGTGCTTCTTTGGATACTGGGAATCACCACCGGCTGAGTAGAATTACCACCGGCAGTGAATTGTGGTGATTGGCACAAAATTAACCCATCGGCTGGTGGTTTACTGCCGCTCGGCAATGTACAATGCCGGTCGGCAAAGAATGCCTGCAGAACCTGCAACTCACAGTAGCAGAGGACAAAACTTGCATGGCAATACAATTCAAGCAATGTAAGCACCAATCATGTTCCCTATCATGTTTGTGACTCAAAGGGGCATGTGTCTCGATTCTCGGACCACCAATCACGCATTTCCATGCATGATGGCCCAAAGAATCAAGTGTGCAACTTTCATGTAAAATGAAATGCAAACCAAACAAATGAACCGAGGCCCAATTCCTATCACCAAGTCAAGGAATAAGGCATGCATGCAAGATGCAATGCAACCTAGGCATGCAAGCTAAGGATGCAACATGGCATGGCGAGACACTTACGCATGCATACAAGCAATCATGAGGCAATGCAAACCGATGAAAAGGTGGACTTATACATGATTTAGGCAACTCTAAATAGGCCTAAAACAGTGGCCAAGATGACCAAAATAAAGGACTAAACACATGCACACATGCACATGTTAAAGGAGCCAACACTTAGGCACAAATGGGACCACTCTCAAACACGTTTGAAAGAAGGCAATCATGGACATATGGCATGCAAGGTAAGCATTGAAAATCATGTAAGGATGGTGCCAAACCAAACAAACAAAATAGACTAAACATGCAATAAATGGCCCAAGTGCTTGAAGCAAGTCAAAGGGGCTTGAACCATGACCAAGCCAACCAAGCCTCACAAGGCTAAGAGGACTTAAAATAGGTTCAAGGCAGACCTAGACCATGCAAAGGGGACTCTTAGATGGCATCTAAGTGGCTCAAATTTCAAAGGTATGTACAATGACCAAAACATGGAGCATATAACACAAGCTTTCAAAGCATCAAGGAGGCATCCAAGGCAGACATATAGGCATGAAAAGGGGACTGAAATGACATGGTGGATAGTTCCAAACCACTAAATCAATGCAAGAATGTCATGCCATACATTCATACACTTAAGGCCAACAAGCCGGAATACAAAGGGGCTATACTAAGCATGCCAAATTCGACCCAAACAACCTAGGACAGACCTTAAACATGGCAAAATATGCACAAAAGCTTCACAAAGCTAAGCCTAAAACATGCTTGAACAAAGGCTAACAACCTAAAGCATATTAAGGCAATAACAAGGCATTACATGGTAGGTATGCTAAGTATGCATGGTGTACCAAAACCAACACACAACAAGGTTATATCATGGCATAATAAACATGGAAAACAGCCAAGACATGATCAATACACACTCTAACATGATGCTCCCTCAAGAGGCCAAAAAGGGTCCATTTCAAGGACAACAAAGGGAGGGGGTGACCCTCCCCTTTTGGAGACTTCAAGGCACCATCTCCACCACTGAAATCCCTCAAGATTTCAGTGGTGAAGAGGACCAAACACCAAAGTCTCGAAACTCACTCAAAATAGCACCAAAATGGGGCCTTTCAAGGCCTAAGAGGAGTCAAACACCTCCAAACCACAAAACACTTAAACAAACAATTTAGAGGGCTTAAAAATAGAACTTTTTTGTATTATACACTAAGCTCTAAAAGATTTTAAGATAGGTAAAAAATAATGCAAAAATGGGAAATATAAAGGCAAGTTTCTTACCCTTGAAGACTTTCTTCAAAAATGGTGGACCAGCTGCTTCTTCAAGCTCAAAACCACTCAAGAACACCAAGAACAACCTCTTGGAACCTCAGAAACAAGGGAAGGTGAAACACTATGTGTTTGTGTGCAATAGTAAGACACAAACACAATTAAACACACACAAAAGGGAAATATAGAGATAGAATGTGTATGGATTCTAACACAGAACTCAAACCCTAAAAATGGCTGTCTAAACTCTCTAAAATGTCTAAAAAGTCTAACCTCTAAGGCCAAGAGGGGAGGGCTCCTCTTATAGAGCTTTTTTGTCTTGTAAAGCTTACAAGACAAGCTTCTAAAGAGAGAGATCCCTCCATACACGTGTATGGAGGGGAGCCAAATGCAAGACAGCTGTGATAAAATATCTGGAAAAGAAGATGCACAGTAGTCAGCCGGCCAAAGATGCCATTTTGTCAAAAAGGAGTGCCGATCGGCAACAAAAGGTGCCGACCGGCAAAATAGATTGCCGATGGAAACAAAAACCAGCCGGTGGCCCCTGGCCATGGCCGGTGGTGTGTGGGGATGCCTCACAAGGCATTCCCTGCCCCTCCAAGGCAAAACACAAGTGTTTGGTGCAAAACCAGACACTAAACAGTCGAGTTCGGAGATCCTGAGGCAAGGCGCGCGAGCCGAGACCTCCGGGAACTCCAAACGAACGCAAACAAGGGTAATCACCAAGTGTTCCAATGGTGACGTCCAAGTCTTGAGGACAGTCAAAAATGGGGTGTCTACAGTTGCCCCTCTTTGACAGAACTCGAAAGTCATAACAATGACGGGAGTGAATGTCAAAGCCCAGAGACGACCCATTTTTGACAAGGCCGAAGACTCAGACAAATATGCAAGACAAACAAGATACGCGCCCGAAGGCAGGGGCAAAATGCAAGACAATGCACAGAGCCGGACATAACTTAAAACAATGTATAAATAATGCAAACGAAAATGAAAATGCAATGTAATATAAAACAATGCAAACTATATTCAAAGCAATTGAATCATGATCCAATCACGAGTGGTTCGGAACCACACCTATGTCAAATAGATTGATGGAGGTAACAAGTCTGTCTACCATAGAACGGTCTACTGAACTATGAGCAACGTAGATAGACACAAGAACGAGTATTGGGGGGGAATTGACACAAGTGGGGAAATGACCCGCTGGAGAAAGGACAATGATCTTAATGCTGGATGCAAAAATTACACTACAATGCAATATATATGTGTGGATATGCTGGGGAGGTGGAAATGGATATGGCATGCGGGCCAAACCAAATCTTGCCTAGGTAAGGCATGCATACATACAAGCCATG
>NW_021024549.1:582493-613105 GCF_004153795.1 Camellia sinensis
TTGGTGCATATGCCTCTTGGGAGTCACCTTAGTTGCCATATTAGGAGGGTTTGGAGTCCTATTTTGGTCAATAAAAATTCTGTTTTTACTTGTTTTAATCATGCCGTGAGAGGTCATGTTGGTGGGGGTGAAATGCCTTCTTTTTATGCTTTAACCTTGGGACCATTAGTTTGTTTGTTAGCATAAGTATTAGTCCATCTTTTACAGGAGAGAGAAGACTCCAAATGAGAAGGGGGTTGTCGAGCCAGAGTCTGCGGAATCTGGGAGTGATGTTGGGAATGCTTATAGTCCGAGTGACTACATTTCACCAATGGGCCAGAATAGACCGGATGTGGAATTTCCAGTAGGAGGAGAGCTGTGTGCAATCCAAGGGGATAGTCCAGGACAGGGAACGGATGATTTGACAACTGTGGAAGAGGATCTTGCCAAGTTCCAGTTTTACAGTAACCAAGATCCAGGAGACTCAGCCGTCAACTGGTTCGATTATGAGGAATCGGCAGAGGCCACGGGATGGTTGGACGATCAGCCAGATGTGGTAGGAGAGTTTCAGTCAGGACAAGGCCCGGCAGGGGCAGGAATGTTAGTAACAGCCGGGAAGGTCGAAGAACAGAGTACATCGCCGAAGAGTGCCGGTGTCGAGAGTTTCGCTCGGGAATGGAGCATTTTGAGTACAGGGATCAGTGAGCAATCTACTGCATTGACACAGTCAGAACAGGAGAGATTCGAAGATTCTGAGAGGATCAGGAAGGGAAAAGCCCACATGGGGGTTGAGACTGCCACAAGTACAGAAATGGAGAATGCTGCGAGCATAGGGATAGAAGGTACTGCAAGTATCGGAACAGTCATCCCAGAACCGGACAGGTGCCTGTCGGCTGCAGATGGAATGTGGTGGGAGGACGATGATCTATGTCTTGCCCACACAGACGAAGATTGGGGGAGTAACCAACCAGATGATACCTGGTATATCGGCGAAGTCGATCACATGACTAGAAGAGGACGGTACTTCAAGCCTCCACACCTAGATCAACCAGAGTCGTCTGGAAAAGATAAGGAGGCAGAGAAGCAAAAGGAAAAGCAACTCGAGGATGAGGCCGTATTGAGACAATTGAAGAAGATACAAGCAGACATCTCCATCTGGGGGCTGCTTATGGCTTCTCGAGTACATAGACAGGCTGTCCTTTCAGCCATGGATAAAGCCAAGCTTTCTATAGACACCACGCCCGAACAGCTGGTGGGCCTAGTTTTCTCGGGAGGAAGTTCCCCGGCATTGACCTTTTCAGACAAAGAGCTGCCGCCTGAGGGCACAAATCACAACAAACCCCTCTACATCTCTGTGGAGTGCAGAGATAAATGGATACCCGTGGTGCTTGTCGACACGGGGTCCGCCATCAACGTCTGCCCGGCAAGGACAGCCTATGCGATCGGTTTGAAAATCGCGGATTTTGTGCCAACGGCCCAAGTGATTAGGGCATATGACAACACAAGCCGGGAAGTAATGGGAACAGTTAAGATTCAAACAAAGGTTGGGCCGGGACAGCATGAGATAGATTTCCATGTCTTGGAGGTTCCTGCAACGTTCAACCTGCTTTCGGGGCGGCCGTGGCTGCATCAGGCAAAGGCAGTCTCCTCCATCCTACATCAAGTGGTGAAATACCCCTATGGGAAGGGAGTAGCCATCGTTTTCGGAAACTCATCGATTCATCCGCCGCCAGAAGTATCCATGTCTGTTCTAGAAATTGAACACGGTATGGAAGATGTGTTCATATCACTTTTTTGTCTTGTAAAGCTTACAAGACAAGCTTCTAAAGAGAGAGATCCCTCCATACACGTGTATGGAGGGGAGCCAAATGCAAGACAGCTGTGATAAAATATCTGCAAAAGCAGATGTACAGTAGTCGGCCGGCCAAAGATGCCATTTTGGCAAAAAGGAGTGCCGACCGGCAACAAAAGGTGCCGACTGGCAAAATAAATTGCCGATGGAAACAAAAACCAGCCGGTGGCCCCTGGCCATGGCCGGTGGTGTGTGGGGATGCCTCACAAGGCATTCCCTGCCCCTCCAAGGCAAAACACAAGTGTTTGGTGCAAAACCAGACACTAAACAGTCGAGTTCGGAGATCCTGAGGCAAGGCGCGCGAGCCGAGACCTCCGGGAACTCCAAACGAACGCAAACAAGGGTAATCACCAAGTGTTCCAATGGTGACGACCAAGTCTTGAGGACGGTCAAAAATGGGGTGTCTACACTATTGGTTAGGAGGAACCCTCAAGAGAGGGTTAAAGCCATTAGGCATGAGAGCCTCAAGTCCACACTCAAGCCAACAAGGGGCTCAAGACCACTTTCAAAGAAAATTAAAAGTGAAGAATAGAGGGAGGTTGTTGACTTTTCAATGCTGAAATGGCATGAAAAATAATACTACAACATGCAAACAACTCATGCACAACATGTTAAGAGCCAAAAACATTAAAACTAGTGAAGAACACTACACTAAGGGCATGCAATATCAAGCTCAATTGACTAAACTAGCTCTGGACAGAGTTAAAACATGCCAAAACAGTGGCTAAAACATGCTGAGATTGAAGCATAAAAGGCAAGAAAAACATGCTCTCGTGTTAGCTCGCAAGCAAGACTCAAGACACAACTCTCAAAAGCAATGAAAGAGTGAAATAAGTGAGAGTGTGACAGAGCTATATATGCTGAAATCACATATAAAATGATGCTACAACATACAAGCAACACATGCACAACATGTTAGAGACCTTAAAACACTAAGCTAGTGAAGGCATTTGCACTACAACCATGCAAGACAAGGCTCATATAACCAAGACAGCTCAAAACAGAGCTAAATCATGCCAACTCAGAGCTTAAAACATGTTGAGATTAAGTCATAAAAAGGTAGAAAAACATGCTCACATGCTAGGCTATCTACACTTGCAAACAAGACACAAGGAGGGGAGGCCACCCCCTCCTATTTTGGACCTCAAAACCAAGTTTTTACCACTGCAATTCCCCTGGAATTCAGTGGTTAAAAGGCCAAAAAAAGTTGTTTTAAAATCTTGAAAAATGGCATAACACTTTAGCAAACAACCTACAAAAAGGGTGGACCACCCCTAACTCCAAAACAAACCTCAAACCACCATTTTAAACCATAAAAACAGAGATTTCAGAGGTTAAAACCATCCTCAAAATATCATGCAAAGGTGGCCAAACAAGTAACTAAAACTAAGCTTAAAAGGGGTGAGCCTTATACCTTTGAAGCACAGAACTAAAACAACAACAATTATGAGCTAAAACCACTCTTAAGAACTCAAACTAGGCCTCAAAGAATCTCAACTCCAAGATGAAGGTGTTTGGCTAAGGGTCCTAGAACAAAATTGTAGAGAATTCTCACTTTCAAGCACAAAATAGGAAGAAAGAGAGGATTCTAGAGATAGAGAGAGAGAGGAAATTTGTTCACAAATTTTTATAACCCCTCAAATGGGGGAGAGACCCCCCATTATATAGAAAAACAAGCCAAAAACTTGTATTCATCCCTCCATACACATGTATGGTGATGAGCATCAGTGATCAACAGCTGGCACAACTGGCAAATAAATATCTGAAAAAAGAGAAAAATGACCGTCGGCCATCATTAGTGGCCGACCGGTCACCACTGATGGCCGATAGGCACAAGCCATGGATGATGGACATTGGGGATGGCCAACAAGCCACCCTCTCCTTTGGAAGTGAAGCAACAAGCTGTTGGTCCACAACCAGGCACAAAATAGATAAGTTGAGAGGCTCCAAGGCAAGGCGCTCAACCGAGACCTTCAGGGACTCAAAATGAACAGGAGCATGCGAAATCATCGGGATGATGTCCAAGTCTTGAGGACAGTAAAAAATGAGGTGTCTACAGCACCCCTTAGACAACATGGAAAAAATGCTACGCCAACTTCAACAAACTATCAAGAATATGCAGCTCGACGTTTCCCGCCAAGTGGAAGTCAGCGCCAAGCGAAAATTGCAGCCCAGCAGGTTGAGTTGATTGCTAGACTACAGCAACAATTGCCGCAACAGGCAACAACTTCTGCATCCCATCCACCTCCTACAAACATTCCAGTACCCAGAGCTCCTGCTCCCACAGCCAATGTTCAGGAAAATGCGGACATCCCAGTGGATCCGATTCCATCCCAAATTTCCAAAGCACCGGTATACCCAATAGAGGCATCCTTTGAGTATGAGGTCGACCCTACCGCACAGAAAGTGAGCAAGCTTGAGAAGCTCTTCAAACGAGCTCAGGGTGTCAATTCGATCCTGGATATAAAGGATGGCTACACCGATGCAGCGGTGACCTTGCTAGACAGGTTTAAAATGCCGCATATAGATCACTTTGATGGCTCAGGTGATCCTATGGTCCACTTGCGACTATTTTCAGATATTCTGTGGCCGATGGGCCTAACTAGACTGCAGAAGTTATCCCTCTTCGGCCGGACCTTATCGAGTATCGTGGCCATTTGGTACGCAAAACTTGAGGATTCTGTAAAAAGAAACTAGGAAGAGATGACTGAGGCCTTTATTGCTCAATACTCCTATAACACTCAAATCGAGGTCACAACTCGTGATCTCGAAGCAACTCGCTAAGAGCCGAAGGAGGGCTTCTTCGATTTCGTCACTCGGTGGAGGGCCAAGGCCTCCATGATGACAACTCGGCCAGCTGAAAAGGATCAGATCAGAATGGTCGTTTGTAATCTGCAACTAAGGCTTCTACATAAGATGATAGTCTTACCTCTGCCTACATTTGCTGACCTCTATGAAATAGGGGTGCAGATAGAGGATGCAATAAAACAAGGACTGATAGACCATAAGAAAGAGCAGCCCAAGAGGGCTTTTACATGCAGTTCCAATGCGGCTACAAGTAGTAATGCAGCTACAAGGACCTCTGATGTAGGTATGGTCACTACCACATCGAAAACTGCCACCCCCTTTGCTGGTACATCTGACACGACCCTAGAAACTGTGAGGCACCAACCCCGAGGCCAAAGGGTTTTCACCCCACTCTATATGTTTTTATCTGCGGCCTTGAGGGTCTTGATAGAAAAAGGGAATCTGAAGCCCCTACAGCCGCGCCCATTGCCTAATCCTCTCCTTCCTACATACAACCCGGCCATGTACTGTGCCTTCCACCAATAGCATGGTCATGACACTGACCTATGCTTTAGATTACGTCATGAGATTCAAGATCTCATTGACAATAAGGTGATAGCGCCCCTCAGAAGCCTAACATCACTACAAATCCTCTCCTACCACATAACCAAGCCCCTCCACCTCGGCAAATAAACCTTATCTAAACATTGGCCGTCCCTTACGACCCCAGTATATATATCACCCCCTCTCACCTACCTAAGCCGGCACTGTTCATCTCAAAAAGCACATATTTGTGCATGATGAGTGTGTCCATATCCCAACCTAAACCTGTGGTGGTGGCTGTGGTAGAAGAAGGCATGCCTGAGGGCTCTGTGACTTTATTTGAGGAGGAATACAATCCGTGCTGCTACATTGTGCCAACCAGTCAAGCCAGACCAGGGGTAGAATTGCCAACGAAAATGGAGGTTAATGTAGTCTGGGAGGACGGACCAAGCCAGGGATTGGATTACTTAGCCGATCTTGAGGAGGACATCAATAACCTGCCGTTCTTCGATGAACAAGATCCGCGAAGTGTACAAATTGACTGGTTTAATACGAACAGATCAACGGATAATACAGGGTGGCTTAGTGATGAACTAGATATTGATGAAGGGTCTCAACCAAAGCAAGAACAGCTGGAAATAGGAACTGTTGCAACGGCCAGAATGGTCGATGACAAGGAAAAGTTGCCGGAGAGCACCGCTACTAAGAATTTTGTTCAGGAAGCGGTTCGAACATGAAAGTGATGAGAATGATCAGAAGGCTAGAAAGGCCAAAGGCCATGCAGGGACTGACTGTGATGTGAATGCAGGAATACTTACAACGAAGCTGGACAGTTGCTTATCGGTTACCGGAGGAATGTGGTGGGAAGATGATGATTTGCATCTTGTCCACACAGATGAAGATTGGGGATCGAATCTGCCAGATGATACATGGTATTCCGAGGAAGTCAATCACATGATTCGGAGCGGGCAGTATTTTAAGCCCCCACACTTGGACCAACTAGAAGCATTTGGAAACGATAAGAAGACAGAAAAATAGAAAAAGAAACTGCTGGAAAAAGAAGCTGTACTAAAATAGCTAAAGAAGATTCAAGCATACATATCCATTTGGGGATTGCTTATGGCTTCACGGGTGCACGAACAAGCCATCCTATCAGCAATGGATAAGGTTAAGCTCTTCATCGACACAACCCCTGAGCAATTAGTGGGACTGGTTTTCCCAGGAGGCGTTTCACCGACTTTGCCCTTTATGGATAAGGAATTGCCGCCTGAGGGCTCTGAGCATGACAAACCGTTATACATCTCTATTGAATGTAAAGAGAAGTAGATACTGGTCATCTTGGTTGATACCGAGTCTGCAATTAATGTGTGTTCGTTGCGCACGGCCTATGCTATTGGCTTGAACCTAGCAGACTTTGTACCAACGGCCCAGGTGATTCGGGTTTATGACATACAAGTCGGGAAGTGATGGGGACAGTTCGGATCAAAACACAGGTTGGCCCGGCACAACAGGATATTGAGTTCCATGTCCTGGATGTTCCGGCCACTTTTAACTTACTCCTTGGACGGCCGTGGCTGCACCAAGTGAAAGTTGTCTCTTCCACTCTGCATCAGATGTTGAAGTACCCCCATGGGAAGGGGGTAGCCATTATTTTTGGAAATTCTTCTATACATCCTCCGTCGGAAGTCATTACACCGGTACTGGAAATTGTATACGACAATGAGGATATCTTCTTGTCTGGATTCACCTTGGCTGAGGCCCAGGTGGTGCAAGATATCCTCGCTATTGATGAGGGGTTGTACATTAGTGCTCAATCAGTCTACCTCATGAATAAACTACAGCATGTACCCGGAATGGGATTAGGAAGGAGTAGCCGAAAGGGCGTTGCTGCATTGGCCAAAGTGCCACATAACCCTTATACCTTTGGTCTAGGTTACATGTCTACCAAAGAAGATTGGGTAAGAAAAAGGAAGGAAATGGCAGGAAGAGCCAAAGCTAAGCAAAGTGGGAAGCACTATGAACTGGTGCATAGACCCATTCAAGGAACCCTGAATGGCCGCTTTGTCCGGGAGGAGGAAGATTTCCCATTTTGTGGCTTCCCTGAGCCATGGTTGAACTCTGAAAAGCGGTGCTTGCCCGATTTTGAGATTTTCTTTGACCTACAATTGCAAGAGGATGAAGCTTTAGAGGAACAGACTGATTTACCTGTTGAGGCAGAATAGAGTACAGAGGATGAGTCCAATGGTAGTGAACTTGAGATAGGAGCAGAGCTGGCTTGTCTCCTTTTGGATCCTCAAATCAAAATGGAGGGCTTGAGGGATGACTTCACCATTTCCATGATCAGAGATCAGTCAAGTGTGGACCCTTCCGGTGGTATTCTAGATGCATCTATCGCACTTCTCTCATTTGGCAGTTCGAGGAGGGCTTTTTGTACAGCAGTTCTGAATCAGGTAGTGAACCGAAATCTGATTCCACAGAGTCTATGAAGTCAGAATCAGATTCAAGTTCTTCTGAGTCGGAGTCAGGTATTCCTGGGGTTAATAACCCGGATGCCGTTGTTTTGTCCAGGTCGTCTTTTTCCTTTTCTTTTGAGTCGTTTGTAACCGAGAAATTAGACAAGCTAGAAGCTTTGAATGAGAGTGGTACCACTGCTCGTTTCTGACTACTTTTCTGTGCCACTTCTATATTGCATTGATCATGACTTTCAAAATTTTGATAAAAACGGCGATGAAGGAATTCCTCTGGTTTTGAAACATTTGATTGATTGAGAGGAGGTGAGGTTTGTAAAACCCTTTGTTGATGAAATCATTTCAATTAACGTGGGTACTAAGAAGGATCCGTGCTGGTCCAGATTGGGTCCACGTTGTCTTCAGAGGAACACGAGCACTTAGTTGTTTTATTAAAAGATTTCAAAGATTTTTTCACGTGATCCTATGAAGACATGCCTGGAATCGATCTTGAGATTGTACAGCACCGGATCCCTCTTGACCTTGAGGCCCGACCTGTGAAGCAGAAGTTTCGAAGAATACGCCTGGATTGGGCTTTGAAAATCAAGAAAGAGGTCACCAAGAAGATAGATGTAAGGTTTTTGCTAGTATCTGAGTATCCCACTTAGTTGGCCAATATTGTTCCGGTGCCGAAGAAAGATGGCAGAATTCGGGTGTGTGTGGATTTTAGCGATCTGAACAAAGCTAGTCCGAAGGACGATTTTCCTCTATCGTACATCGACGGATTGGTGGACTTCACCGCAGGCCATGCGTTGCTCTCCTCTATGGACGGGTTTTCTAGGTACAACCAGATTTTGATGACACCCGAGGACAGGGAGAAGACTGTCTTCACCACGCCGTGGGGAATCTACTGCTACAGGGTGATGTCGTTTGGTTTGAAAAATGCTGGGGCTACTTATCAACAGGCTGCAACCACGATCTTGTATGATATGATCCACAAAGAGGTTGAGGTGTATGTGGACGACATGATTGTCAAGTCCAAGGAAAGAGAGGGCTACTATACCGCCTTGAAGAAAATTTTCTAACGGATCAGAGAATATCGGTTGAGGCTAAACCCATAGAAATGCATTTTTACTGTCGTAGCAGGAAAAATGCTAGGTTTCTTGATCACGCAGAGGGGCATTGAGGTTGATCCTTCCAAAATCAAGGCCATCCTAGAAATGCCACCACCAAGGACTGAAAAGGAGGTGTGAGGCTTTCTGGGAAAAGTCCAATTCATAAGACGATTTATTACAAAATTAACCTTAACTTGTGAACCACTATTTGGTCTCCTGAAGAAAGGAAAGAAATTCCAATAGGATGACCGATGCCAGGTTGCTTTTGAGCAGATCAAACAGTACCTTCAGAACCTGGCCGTGTTGTCACTACTAGAGCTGGGGAAGCTGTTGATTCTGTACTTGTCAGTAACTGACACGACAATGGGCTGCATGCTTGCACAGGAATCTGAGAATAGAGTGGAGAAAGCCATCTATTACCTGAACTAGAAGATGTTGGAATATGAGACCCGTTACACCCCCCTGGGGAAGGCTTGCTTGGCCTTGGTATGAGCTACCAGGAAATTGAGGCACTACCTGTTAGTTCACTCCGTAATTCTAGTTTCGAGATTAGATCCCATCAAATATCTCTTCGAGAAACTAGTGCTTACGAGTAGGGTAGCCCGTTGGTTGCTTCTTCTCTCCAAATTTGATTTGAAGTATATGACTCGCAAGTCTGTCAAGGGGAGAGCAGTAGCTGAGTTCTTGGCTGATCTCCCAGTGGAGGGAGACAAAGTAGTAGAGTATTTGTTCCCAGATGTGGTTATTCTGCAAGTCGAGGAAGAGATTCGGACCATGTACTTTGACGGAGCGTCTAACTAGTACGGTTATAGGATAGGGATGTTGCTGAAAACACCCGACAATTCCCACAAACCTTTAGCTTTCAAACTCTAGTTCAAGGTATCTAACAATGAAGTAGAATACGAGACATGTATCGCTGGTTTAGAAGCCGCCTTGAAACTAGGGGCAAAAAGGTTGGATGCCATTGGGGACTCGAACCTGGTTGTGTCTCAAGCAAAAGGAGATTGGAAGGTTAAGGAAGAAATGATGAAAATCTATCACCAAACCCTGGACGTTCTAATTCCCAGGTTTGAGAAGCTAACCTTCACGCATTTGTTGAAAGAGAACAACAGGTTTGCTGACGCCTTATCAACTCTATCTTCTATGATAGACATCCCTTTGGGAGGTCGGATACGTCCAATCATTATTGAACAGAGGTATGTACCGGCCGATGAGTTGATTACCGCAATAGATGAAGTATAAGATCAGAACCCCTGGTATCATGGAATCTAGAACTTCTTCGAAAAGGAGGCTTATCCACTAGGGCCAAATGCCAAAGATAAAAGGGTAATACGGTGAATGGTTGCTCAGTTTATCGTCTGCGGGGGTAAATTATACAAACGAGGCCATCTGGGAATGCATAAACTGTGTATTGATGCAGAAAAGTCGAAGCGTCTAATGGAGGCCATTAACGGAGGAGAGTGTAGATCGCACATGAGCGGGGTAATGCTAGCCCAGAAGATTCTCAGGCAGGATTATTACTGGTCAACCATGGAGGAGGATTGCATCAGTTTTTTTCGGCGATGCCACAAATGTCAGATTCATGCAAATCGCATGAACATCCCACTATCAAAGCTATACAACATGACTTCACCATGGCCATTTTCAGTCTGGGAAATTAATGTTATTGGGGCAGTTACGCCGAAGGGCTCGAACGGGCATGAGTATATCCTGGTGGCAATAGACTACTTTACAAAGTGGGTCGAGGCCCAATCATATGCAGTGCTGAAAGCGTTGCATGTAGCCAAGTTCATGAGAAATAATATTATTTGTCGTTATGGGTTCCCAAATGAGATCATTTCAGACAATGGTTCCCACTTTAAGAAAGAAGTGATCGACTTGTTGGAGAAATACAACGTGGCTTTTCATAAGTCATCTACATATCGGCCGCAAACCAACGGAGCTGTTGAGGCCACCAACAAGAACATCAAGCACATTCTACAAAAGATGGTGGAAACCTACAGGGACTAGGCAGACAAATAGCCATTTGCTCTTTGGGGCTATAGGACTTCAATTCGAACATCTACTGGGGCAACTTCGTATTCTCTGGTTTATGGGATGGAAGCCGTTTTGCCAATCGAAGTAGAGGTTCTATCACTACGGGTTATGGCTGAGTGCTAGATAGCAGAAGCGGATTGGCAGCAGAACAAGTTTTAAGAACTAATGTTGTTCGACGAGAGGAGACTGAAAGCATTGTATCATGTCTAAGGTTATCAATGCAGAATTGCCAAGGATTTCAACAAGAAAGTTAAGTCCAGGAACCTGAAATAAGGGGATTTGGTGCCCAAAGACAACCGAGCTCCCATCCATGACCCTAGGGGCAAGTTTAAACCTAATTGGACTGGTCCTTACATCGTCAAGTCTCTTTGGTCGGGTGGAGCTGTCATTCTTATGGACCTAAATGGCCTCGAATTATCCCAACCAATCAACATGGACAAGTTGAAGAAATACTATCCTTGAGTGGCTCGCTAGGCTGAAAACCCGGAAGGGTGATCTAGGCAAAAGTTAGAGCACAAAAAATTAGAAAAAAGAAAAATTGAGCTCGCAAGGTTGAAAACCTGAAAAAGGCGGCATTGGCAAAAGTTATATCGCAAAAGGAGAGTGTTAATACCCGAGTGAACCCGAACCGAACTACGTGAGGCTTGATTCCCATCTTCGAGATACTTAGGCAACTTCATTATGAAGTCTAGCCATAAACACTCCCAAATCAACTGTGTCCATGAGATTGTTCTGGTCATCTTTGTCTTTTATGCATCCAAGAGTTCGGTTGTGATCCTCAGTATGAGAACTGGTTACAGTACAATGCAATGCCATTCAGACAAGGGGCAACTTTCCATTTGCTGGATTCAGGATTGTACATCTCAAGGATAGATTCCGGGTGTGTCCAGTTGTGATCCTTATCGAAAATGGTTTTCAAAAGTTTTAATAAAAGTTGATTTTGTTCAGGTTAATCTTTTTACAACTTAGACCATTTTTGGACCAAAAGGAAAATTTTCAGTGCCCACAACTTCAATTTCATTGATTCAATACAAAGTTCTCTAACTCTCGATACAAATCAAAGTTGCTTTTTATTACATTCAAAAGGAAAACATGAAAATTAGATCAAAGCAATAAACTTGGGGCATCGATGAGTCAGGTGTTCCTGCGTCCGCTCACAGAGCTTGTGGAAGCTTCGGATGCTAAAGTTGGCCAGGTTTGATCCTCATCCTCAAGCCAAGCTATGCATTCTCTAGAAAGAGTGCAACTGAAATTGAGAGCGGGAGCCAGAAGTTCTCTTGTCCTCCATGTAGTGGGATATCGAGCTAGTTGTGAACCTCAGATTAGAAATGAAGCTGGGTACTCTATCCCCTCTTCTAGGCAGGTTTGCCTGAACCGGAATAGGAAATAAAAGACACAGTGTGTCAAGCCAATCAACTGAATACCAGGTTGTCGAGACAAGGTGTAGCTCATCTCGGGCAGATCAAACCAGGGGCAACGCCAAGTAATGTCAATGGCAGACCTGTTGCACATCCAATGGCACCACCACCCCTCGTTTAGGAAATCAATTAGCTATTGGCAAAAGAAGTAGCCTGGTGCTGAATATGTAGGGCAAGAGTCCACTACCTTTAACCTATCCATAAGCCATATCTTGGGACAGACGAAAAATAAGAGAGATTAAAGAATAGAGAGATGTGCGTTGAGAGGAAAAAGTGAGAAAAGGTCTTGAGAGAAAAAAAAAAACACAGAGCCTGAGGGCCGAGTGATGTGAGAAACACATGTGAGAAAGGTGGGAAACATTACTTGCAAAAGTAGTGGACTTTTTGCGAACTTGGTTGTCTCTTGAATATGGAAGGTGTCTAAGCCTATTAAAGTCTCGACTAATACTAAGTCAATGAAACTCTTGCCTTCTTTCAAGCCTTGGGCTACTTCAATCAAGCGAATGTTAGACCCTCTGAAACCCGGGGTAAGTAGAAAATGAGCCAACATACACAAACAGAGGGCATGTTGTCGAAAACTTTGCCAAAGACGGTCGCCGCGGTCGCCAGCATTAAAAAATCGGTGAATGAGACTGGGAATGTCTAATTTTCCGTTGTGAACCAAGGATCGAGCATCGTGTAAAGTGAGCCCACACATTTGTCCTAAAGCCTGGATGTGACTAAAACGGGACTAGGGTAAGATTTTCTCATCACGCCGGGATTCCATCAGAACTTGGAATTCTTCAATTGTGGGGTATATCTCTTGCCCTCCAAAGCTGAAAACATGTGTAATCGAGTTCCAACATCTAGCCGCGGCATGGAGGAATGGAAAACACAATGGGGTACGACTTAGCGGGAATAGTGCATTTATCCCAAAACCCCATAAATTCACTTTTTCTGAGCCATCTAAAGTTGCAATCCAAATTGAAAGTTTTTCGATGAAGAATGGCTCCATTTGTGGCAAAAATAGAGCTAGAATGAAGAAACTACGAAGTCCCAACTTTTGTAGAAGATAAGGTGCTGAGTGGAAGACAGGTGGCAACAATCTGGAGGTTTCCTGCACTAGTGGCCGACCAGCCACCTTTTGTAGCCGACCGGCCACTACTAATGGCTGACAGCCACTTTTGGTGGCCAACAACCTCTGCCTATAGTCGACATAATTCCTATGGTCTTCTTGTGTAATCAGAGTGCTAGGAACTTGTGTTTTGTTTTGCTCTTGGTGCATTTTGCCACCTTGTTTTAAGAGTCTTGTTGAGTCTCTTTTTATGTTGTTTCATTTTGTTTGTCGAGTTCTTGCATTAGTTGTTCATTGAGTTGTTTTACTCTGTTTGTTATGTGTTGGTCGGTTCGTTTCCTGATTAAGAAATTGGTAATACAATGTACAATATTTAATTTCCATCAATCCTGTTTTTGTGTAAAATGGTGCAATGCAATGCTCTGAATGTAAAACACAATATCTTTCATCAAATTCCAATCATGGTTTTTTTTTTTTTACAAAAGGGTACAAGTTTTTAAGGAAATAGAAACTGCCTGGAAACTGTACACTGTGCTAACACTACTAGCAAATAAAAAAGGAAAAAAGAAAAAGAAAAAAGCAAAAGAGACTAAACAAGAACATATGAACCGGCGCCCATCTACCTCAGGATCGAGAGACCCTCTTCGTCTTCTTCCTGGGCATGGACTTAGAACTGTCTCCATCGGCGGCACTGTCAGAGGCCCCTGTGTCTGAGCTAGCTACTGAATCGACCTCAGCATCATCTCCACCCTCAAAATCCAAGTCAGCATCATTTTCTCCATCCTTAGATGACTCTGACTGTGGACTTGCTGCCTCCTCGTCCTCACTCTTCTCATCACCATCATCATCTGTAACGGGCTCTGAAGGGCCACTCTCGTCACGGGTGCCCCTAGCTCTGCTTCGGCTGCGAGCCGAAGCCTCCCGTCTCTCTCTTCCTGCTGTCGGAGGAGGTACTGATGGTCCTGCTACAGCTCCAGCTAGAACGTCCGATGTGGCTGGGATTTGAAAAGGGCAGTTTGTCAAACACATCAGTCGTGGTGTATATCAGATGCAGTGTTTGAATGCAATGATTGAATGCACTATCTGAATGCAGTGTTTAAGTGCAGTGGTTGGGTGTAGTGTTTGAGTGCAGTGTGTTAGATCAGTGCAGTGTGGAACATATTACATTTGAAATGCTGATGTATTGGCAAGAAGTTTCATGGCATGAAGTGCGAATTGAAGGAAATTACCGGAATCTTGTAAAGGCTGAGCAGGTTCATGCTCCTCTCTGCACCATCTCTATCTGGGAAGCCGTTAGCTCGAGAGCCTGCTCGGTGTACTCTATGGGTGCCTGCAAGTTCGCTGTGAGGATTAGTGTTCTATAAAGCATAACTGAAATGAAGTAAATATGCAAAATGTAAAGTATGGTACATACTGGAGCCGGGCCTCGAACTCCGACAAGCTCATGCCCGGCTGATATGAGTGTAGACGTGCCCCGAGGGCCTCATGCTTCTACAGTTCGGACTCAAATGTCACGGTTCTGAATCTAGTCCCGCGAAGTGCAATGCGAGACTGATAAATCACCAAAGAGTCCAAATCCGGTAAATCGTTATGGAAAACTGATTTTTAAGAAAGAAGCGCCAAACATGGACTGCTTTGTCTGATACAGAGTCGCCACCTAAATATTTTGTTTTGGGGGAATTTAGGAAACCTTGACTCGTTGCTTAAGGCCACGTGTCCTTCATCACCAAAGTTGCCTCGGCTCAGGAACTTGGGTACGATTGGGGAAGGTTATCTATGAGCACCCCCGCTCGCCCGATCCGAAGATCGGCCTGTACTAAGCATGATATCTTGTTTTTAAAAACACATGTGTTCTTAGTCTGGTTATTAGCTAGAATTACTATGTGATGCGCACAACAAAACAAATATAGACTAGATCGCCTAATTTGGAACAAAGCATCGCATATCCGTTTGTTTGGAAAATGGTTTGAACTTTGCTACTCGCAAGTAGGCTAAAATGCGGATTTGATGAATTGTTCTAATTTAAGCAATCCAACCTTCACCCACAGGCATTTAGGCAGTTATATCACATAAGCAGTTAGCCTCATGGAAAGCATGCTGGCATGGCAACATTAACACACATGCAAGATGCTAAAGCGTAAACACTTACAGTGTAATCCGAGCCAAAACAGAGAACTAGTTAGAAATCAATGCATGATCCTAGTTCATGTTAAAATGGCTAATGCATCGCATGCAAAATGCAACTAGAAATAGGCTCGACTATTCTAAGATGGCATATGACATGCGACCAATCGATACATGTATTCAAGTAGGAATTGAAATACAATGCAGTTAGTATGATGCGCCGAGCCTGGTGCATGCAATACAGATGAATGATGCAAACATGCATAGCATAAGGATGCTAATTGAAATGTGCCCTAGAACTAACCATCGTAAGCAGTTAAGTAAAAGGGAGAAAGAAGTGGAGGTTGGATGACATGCATCACACACACGCACGCTTATTACACAATTGTGCCCTCTCGACGGAGGGACCGAAAGAATAATACAAATTACATAATTAACTAAATAACGAGCTAATTAATTATTACACAACACTTAACTAATTAAGCAAATCAATTAAGCTATGAAAACAGTAAAAACAATCTCGGGAAGAGGGATGCATGCGTGCTCAGTCGGCTTCGCTCGGAAATCCATCGCCATGTCACATGTTGCCTCTGTTTACACTGCTCTGTACCTCTGAAAACTGTGCCAACTTTTGTGACACTTCTGAACCAGCTTGGGGACTTTCTAAGAGTCCATCGGCCAAAAGATAGGGTCATTGGCCATGGGAAATTGGTCATCGACCAAATGTAAAGCTCTCGGCCAACAATGTTTAGCCGACCGGCCATATCTTCCTGCAGAATGCTGTGTTGCTGCAGTAGAGAACAAACAGAGCATGGCAATACATTTACAATGCAATGTTTGCACGGCCACCCTCCTTATCATGTTTGAGACTCAAAGGAGTGTAGTCCTCGACCCTCAGACCACCAGTCACACATTTCGATGCATGATGGCCAAAGGAGCCGAATGTGCAATTCAATATGGAATGAAATGCACAAAAAAAAAAAAAACACAGAAAGGACCCCAACCTCTATCATGCTTGATCAAAAGGCAAGGGATGCAAACATGCAAGCAAAACTAATGCAACATGACGCATGTCAAGGACAATGCCATACAAGGCTAATGGTAATGAGCATGCCAAATGCAATGCAACCTAAACAAGCATGCAAACATGCAAGGGACAATACATGCAAACATGCAAAGCAACTTAACAAAAGGGGCATGCCAAATGAGATATAACTCAAGCATGTAACAACATGCAATAGGCCAAGTATACAACAACATGCAAGGCAAGCATGCAAGAACATGCGATAAGGGTCTTAAACCAAAATGGACAACTCTCAAATAGGTCCAAATCAGTGGCCAAAGTGATGAAACAAAGGCATGAAATACACATATAAACATGCATGCTACTGGTCCATTACTTTAAGCATTGTGGAGCAACTTTTAAGAACGCTTAAAGGGAGACAAACATGGATATTAGGCAAACATGTTAAGCTCTAAAATCATGTTAGGAGAGGTGCCAAACCTACCAAAGTACACAAGCAAAGCATACAAGAAAGCTTAAAGCTTGAAACTAGCCTAAGGGTTCAAACCATGGCTATACAAAGCAAGACCCAAAGGGTCAAGAGGACCTAAAACAGTTTTAAGGCAAGTCCAAACAAGACCGAAAAGCAAGCTCGAAACTAGCCAACACAAGCTAGAACACAATGCCAAAACATGAGGCATGCAAGGCTACCAAAGAGGATGTTACGGTACACCTATCAAAACCAAACATGGCATGATTTAAGCAATGAAAAACAGAGTTATGGCATGTCAAAGTAAGCCCAAAAAACTCACTTAGATGGCATCCCAAAGACCTAAGCATGGTGGCATACACAATGACACATTCATGAGGCATAAAACACAAACCCTTTAAAGCATTAAAGAAGTGACAAATGCAAGTACATGAGCATACTATATGATGTGAAATAATATTACAAGTGATGCCAAACCGCTGAAATGATCCGAATAGAGCATGCTAGTGACTCAAACACCCAAAGCTAACAAGCTAGATTGCATGGTAGCTATACAAAACAATGTAGGCATGACCAAAACAATGAAAAACAGAGCTCAAGCTTGTTAAAACAAGGCTAGAAGCTTCATGGAGTTGACCCAAAACATGCAAGCATGGTAGTCTAAATGCTAGATACATGTTAAGGCAAATGAGGGGATTGCAAGGTGAGTATATGGTGCATGCAAGAGACCACTAAACCAACTTTAAACAGAGGTAAATCATGGCAAAACAACACCAAATACTTGCTGAAATGAAGCTAAAACAAGCTAGGCATACAAGCCTCCAACATAAGCCACTTATACTAGTATTCAAGATGACAAGGAGAGAGGATGACTCTCTCCTATTTAGGACACCAAAACCACCATGAGGGGATTGCAAGGTGAGTATATGGTGCATGCAAGAGACCACTAAACCAACTTTAAACAGAGGTAAATCATGGCAAAACAACACCAAATACTTGCTGAAATGAAGCTAAAACAAGCTAGGCATACAAGCCACCAACATAAGCCACTTATACTAGTATTCAAGATGACAAGGAGAGAGGATGACTCTCTCCTATTTAGGACACTAAAACCACCTCTCCACCACTAAAAATCCTTCGGATTTCAGTGGTAGAGAGGCCATGCAAAGCTCAAAGCAAGGGGCAAAAGGGATGGCCTAAAACAAGGCCTAACAAGGCCTTGGAGGGGGTAAATAACCCCAAACCTCAAAATGACCTTAAACAAGGTTCAAAAGAAAGTAAAAATAGAACTTTTATCAGTTAATAGCTAAGCTTAAAACAATAAGCAAGAAGGGCTAAAAGCCTAAGCAAGAAAGGGGTATCTAAAGCAAGAATGCTCACCCTTGAAGAAGAACACCTTCAAGAACACAACACCAACACCTTTCTCTGATCGAAACCACACCAAGAACCCTAAAAACAACTCCTTAGAACCTCAGAAACCAAGGGTGGTGTAGTGCTAGGTGTTTGTGTGCAATAGTGTGAACAAAAATCACTTTAGGTCACAAACACACACACAAATGATAGAGATAGAGAGATATAGAGATAGAGAGAGATACAACTTTTTCTAACCCTAATTTCAGAACCCCTGAGAAAGGGAGAGGCCCTCCCCTCTCATAGAAATCCAATTTGCAAAGCTTCTTGGAGAAGCTAAGCAAAGGGTAAATCTTTTCATACACGTGTATGGAGGGGGGTAATTGTGGATGCTAGCTGTGCCAACTGGCACAAAATATCTGCATAAAGCAGATGAACAGGGTTCGGCCACCAAAAAAGGCCGATCGACCAACATAAGTGCCGGTCGACCAAATATAGTGCCGATCGGCCAATACTTTTGGCCGATGAAAAGAAAATAGGGCTGATGGCTTCAAGCCTTGGCTGGTGGGTTGAGGGTATGGCAAACAAGCCACCCTCTTCCCTTAGAAGCAAAAACAAAAGTGTTTGGTCCACAACCAAGCACAAAACAGACAAGTTGAGAGATCTTGAGGCAAGGCCCGTAGCCAAGACCTCCGAGAACTCAAAACAAATACGAGCATGGATGATCATCGAATGTTCAAACGATGACGTCCAAGTCTTGAGGACGGTCAAAAATGGGGTGTCTACAGTTGTCCCTCTTTGACAGAACTCGAAAGTCATAAAGATGATGGGAGTGAATATCAAAGCCCAGAGACGACCCATTTTTGACAAGGCCGAAGACTTAGACAAGCAAACAGGATAACAATATAGATGCGCCCGTAGGCTGGGGCAAAATGCAAATGACATGCACAATACGGAACATAACTTATGATTATGCAAAGAGGGCTGTAAAAAAACATCATGCAAATCTTATGCATAGAAATGCTATAGCAAACTCCTACATAAGTAAGTAAACACGCCACGCGCAGGAATCACAGACCGAACTACATTTCATGCAGAAAGGATGTAAGAAAATTATGCAATTTTCACGAACATGTGCGATAGATACACAAAGTAAACGAAGTGTGATAGATACACAAAGTGAACAAGGTGTGATAGATACACAAAGTGAGCATATTATGATAGATACACAAAAGGTGAACACAAAGTGTGATAGATGCACCAAGTGAACAAAGTGTGATGGACACACAAAAGGTGAACACAAAGTGTGATAGATGCACTAAGTGAACAAAGTGTGATGGATACACTAAAGGTGAACACAAAGTGTGATAGATGCACTTAGTGAACAAAGTGTGATGGATACACTAAATGTTAATGTGTGTGATAGATACACAAAGTGTTAATGTGTGATGGATACACAAAATGTAAATGTGTGTGATGGATACACAAAGTGTTAATGTGTGTGATAGATACACAAAATGTTAATGAAGTGTGATGGATACACTAAAGTGAATGATCTTAAATGGAACTTTTTTGAATGAACTGTACATACAATATCGTGCATGAATGAGAAAGAAACTTGATATGTACAATGCAATACAATGCAAATAACGTGCGTGACAGCGCAAGTGAAGTGTGCATAACAATGCAAGTGGAGAGCGCACAATAATGCAAGTGAAACGTGCATAATAATGCAGATTGAACGATGCATAACAATGCAAGTAAACGTGCGTGACAACGCAACTAAAGAGTGTGCAAAACAATGCAAGTAACGTCGGTGATAGCGCAAGATAGATATGCAAAACAATGCAAGTAAAACGTGCGTGACAGTGCAAGATAGATGTGCATGACAATGCAAGTAACGTGCGTGATAGCGCAAGATAGATATGCAAAACAATGCAACTGAAAAGGTGCATAACAATGCAACTAGAGTGTGCATAACAATGCAACTGGAGTGTGCATGACAATGCAAGTAAGGTGTTGATGACAATGCAAGTGAAAAGTGCATAACAATGCGGGTGAAACGTGTGTGACAACGCAAGTGAAGTGTGCATGACAATGCGGGTGAAGTGTGCATAACAATGCAACTGAAGCGTGCATAACAATGCAACTAGAGTGTGCATGACAATGCAACTAGTGTGCATGACAACGCAAATAAAGGTGCGTGACAATGCAAGTAAAGTGTGCATAGCAATGTAAGTAAGGTGCGTGACAACGCAAGTAAAGTGTGCATAACAATGGAAATGAACAGGGTGCATAACAATGCAGGTGGAACGGTGCATAACAATAGAGGTGCAGTGTGCATAACAATGCACGTGAGACATGCATAGCGAGGCAAGTGCAAGAAATGTATGCTCCATGCAACATTAAGATGCGTATTTCATGCTAGGGTGAAAAGTGCACATTCTATGCAAGCAAGGTTAAAACGTGCTCCGTGCAATGTACATACTCTATGCAAAAAGATCAACGACGATCCTGAACTCTACTCAGCGTTAAAGGACAAATGATACAAGATAACACAAGATGCAAATAAATATAATAAGTGCGATGATGTGATACATGTTACAAGCAATGGCGAACATGATGTTTAGAGAAATGCAATAAAGAAAGCGGCGATTTGGCGAGCACCTTATGGGGTGAGTGGCGATGAACCGCTCTACTCTGACGGGGATCTCCCCTTGTGTATTCTTCGAACTCTTACCTTGAACCCACAGTATGAAGGTTCTGAAATACTGTCAAGGATTCTTCACGTAGAACACTTTGGACACCATCTGTCTTCCTGACCATATTTGCAACTTTCCCTATTCTCCAACGGGGTGACAAACTAGGTTGGTTCAGTATCTAGAATTGAGGTGCATACACATGCCACCTCAACCTATGGGGCTTCCATACAGATTTCAAGCCAGGGATACACCCCTAGGTATTTAAACTAGACTTTAGTCTCGGAAATTCCAAACCTTTGTGTTCTAGGCATCAGCCATTCGAACTCTAGTTTCCACCGTCGCAGTTGGTCTTCTAGGAACTCATTGCAAACACGGTCGAGATGCCCCTGGCAGGGAATAATACTCAGGGAGAGGATTTCTGATTGCCATTCTGGCTTTGAAACAAGCTTGATCTTGAGCTTGAGGTAGAGGCGCACTCAAACTTTGGAGCATTGACAAGGCCTGATGAGGTGCATATGGAATGCAATCTCGGAATTTTCTGAAGGTGAAATACACTCAGATGCTTGAAATTTTCCCTATTTTCTTTTGCTTTGCAGTCTGGAACCTAGATAGCTTCAGATAGGTCCTAGTTTTGCTGTTCTCACATGACCTAGGTTGAACCCTGCAGTTTTATGAAAGAACAAATCCTGTTTTGCACAAATGTGGAGAATGGCATAGCACTCTGAGCGCAAAACGATTTTATTTTTGAAATTAAAGAATGAGTTTTTAATCGGGTATTGAGCCTACAACTGAACACAGCACAAAACGACTCAATAAAGAATGACAAAAGGTAAACAACCTAAACACATTGAGAAACACTCGAAACGACTCAAAACAAGAATCGAGACAAAGCAAAAGACACAACACTCAGATGTGCACAGGAAGCCTGTTTCTCTGGGTATTGTTTCCCACCGTTTCTCATTTGTAGTTCTCACATCACTCAGCCCTCAGGCTATTTTTTTTCTGAAAAAGCCCTTTTCTCATTTTTTCTCTCAGCGCGCATCTCTGTATTCTTTAATCTCTCATTTTTTGTCCCTTCCCTGGGTGGTTGATGGATAAACAAGAAGTTGCGGGCTCTTTCCCCTAGCATTCTGGTACATTCTCTTTCTTCTGCTCACAACAATGAACTTTCTCACAGAGGGGTTGCGCTACAACTGGGTGTGCAGCAGATTTGCAGCTGACATCGGTTGACGATGCTCTACTGGGAAGTTTAGACGTGATCATATGTTTCCAGATGAAGGGGTGGAATATCCCGATCCTTTCCAATTCGTGTTTTGCACTTGGCTTGATACCTCGTTGCTCAGAGGATGAGAGAGCTTTCAGCCTTTTGTTCTTGGCATCAATTGTGCCTTTTTCTGGTAGGTAGAGTGCCCCTTTCTGGCAGGTAGAGTGCCCTTTTTGGCAAGTGTGGTGACAATGGGGAAAACACAGAACACCTGACTTAACTCTACCCTTAGTTTATCTCCTACAAAATGTATTTCTCTATGGCTCTCATATATGTCGGAGGTGGCATGGAAACTACCGGCTCAGGCAAGCCGATGGTCTGGCGTAAGAATCGATCCCCTAACAACCATGCCCGACAAACCAGGCCACCGAGCAGGAGCTGGAAGCGGGAAGCCTCTCGCGCCCCAGTAAACTGATCCCTGACTCCCTTAGGCATCGTTGCCCATGGCAGCCAAGTAATCTGTAAATAGAGAGTATGCAGATTGTTAGCTATCATTAGATATTGCGATATGAATCAGAATCAAAGGAAAACGAAAATAACAGAGAAGCTTGAGTTACCTTAGCCGCGGTCATAGTATTGAAGTATCGACGGAAGAAGGAGAAGGACTCCCGAGACCTCCGCTGGCATCTCCCATCATACCGGAAAGAGTATGGCATGATAGGCGGCATCTCCACCTCTAGCTCTGCGGCAAGTCTTGAAAAGTAGGCGTACACCCATAGTTGCAGAAAGTGAAAGGGCAACAGTGAGTATACAATAGATAAATACATGTAAAGCAGAAGACAGACTATGTGTGTGCAGGATACAAAGTACGTAAAGCAGAAGGCTGACTCTGTGTGTGCAGGATACAGAGTATGCAAAGCAGAAAGCAGATTGTGTGTGTACAGTATGCAGTGTGTGCAGTGTACAGAAAATGCCAAGCAGAAAGTACGATAGGAAATGCAAAACAGAAAAGTAAAGCATACCTTCCAAGCCCTCTAGTAGCCTCCTATCAGATGCCCGATCATGCGTGTGGCCAAGCTAGCGCCGCCCCAATCGTAGAGTCGGACACGGGACAAGTCCACCAGAGCGCTCATGAGGTATAGCCCGACGGTGTTCGCCCGGTCGGTGAATAATGTAGTGCCAAACAAGAACTTCAGGAAACCTCGGGCATATTGCTCGGTCTCCTCTTGGGTCGCTGGTGCTGTCCCTCTGAAGTGGTCTACAAACTAGGTGTATCGGACCATTTCTGATTGGGAAATAGGTGGGCGAGTCCCCAGCAGATAAATCTGGGCAGCCTCCCACTCGCCCATATCCGTATCGTAAGGAATCGGATGACCCCCACCTCTATGCCGGTGAGCGTAGAGAAGTCGAAGGGAGTCATCATCATCTTCCCTATGGTAGATAAGTGAAAGGAATTGGTGGTATCCCACCACCTCTCTACCAAGGCACCCAGTAGAGGCCTACTCGCTATGAGGCGTGAAAGCCCCATGCAGAATGAGCCAAAGCCAGCCTCATTGATGATGTGGTGAACTTTGTCGGTGAGCTTTATGTACCACTCCCTCGCGGAGGTGGTCCCGTATCCTCTGATGGCGCGTGAATGCCCCTGTAATCAAGACAAATAGATGAAATGCAATGTGAGTAATACAGTACAAGAGTGTGGTTTATGCCAGAAATGCCAGATACATTGGGAAAATGCAAGAATATAGTGTATACCTTAGAGGCGCCATGTGATAAATGAGACTTCAGCTCGCGCAGTAAAAGGTCCTTTGGTGCGCCTCGTGTAAACCCCCTGAACTGACGAATGCCATCAGGCGGTAGCACGTGTATCTCAAGATGGTACGTCGCCGGGTCAAAAGGTCGAACGCTAAGTGGTAGTGGCTCAAGCTTCGGATCCACCTCCATCTCTGGAGAAGCCCCGTCATGTGGGATGTCGTTCGCCATCTCGAGGAAAGATGAGAAAGTGGTCAAAAATGGGAAAAATGGGTGAAGAATGCCAAGAGTCAACGAAAGTCAACTCCAAGAGGGAAAATGGCAAAAAAAGTCAAAGCCCGGGAAAAGACACCAAACTCAAGGGTAACTCGAGAGAAACAAGCCTCAAGTGGTGAAAATGAAGAAAAAAGCACCAAAATCAACTTTCAATCGGTTCAAAATGGAGTAAACTACTAGGGTTTAGCGAAGAAAATGTTCATGGGGTGTTGGAAAACGCATAAAATCCTCGGATCTAAGGAGGAAAATGGTCTAGAGAGAGAGAGGAGGATGATTTTTGGCAATAGAGAAGTGGAGAAATAAGGTTTGGAACCCAATACTTAAACACCCAAAGCGATATGGCCATTTTGCCCTGAAACTGCCATCGGTGGCCGACCAGCCACCATTTGCGGCCGATAACTTTTTTTGGTGGCCGATGGGTGGCCGATCACCTTCCCTGGTGGCCGACAGGTTCCCAATGCTTCCACATTGGGTCTTTATGCTGTTTTATGCCTTTAGTTCTCAAGAAAGTGCAAGAAAAGTTCACTTTTAAGCTCAAACGCCTCTGTGGAAGCTCCGAGCCATGTCTTTGGTGTATGATGTTCAACACGACTGAGGTGTATCCTTTTAAATTTGTTGTAACTTTTTCCGGTGGCTAAGTCGGAAGTTGTTCTTGAAATTGGGTTTAACAATTATGTTTCCGTTATTGCATAAAATGTGCATTTTTCAATTATCCATAGCATTTGCATTTGCTACATTCACATGGAATATGCATTTTGCTATTGCATAGAACATGCATCCCTATGTTATATAGGATGTGCATTTTGTGCTATTGGTTGTTGCATAGATCATGCATCCTATACTGTTGCATAGAATCATGCATCCTAATGTGGCATAGAACATGCTCTGGCTCACATCGCGTAGAATATTGCATGTTGTACTTAAAACATGTTTACAACATTTTGCCTTGCTTATCTTGCGTAGAACATGCACTCTTGCTATAGCATGCTTGTTAAGCTTCTTTCTTATGCAGGCACGATATTGTATGTACGGTTCACTCAAAGCTAGTGCAATCAGACGATATTGTATGTATGATTCATTTAGAGGGGTTCTAGGTGAGACCGCTCATGTCCTTTGATCCAACTCCATGTTGGTTAGAAACATTCGAGTATGCCTGGTGTTTACACCACCCCTTGTTGGTTAGAAACATTTGGGTACGCCCGATGTTTACACCACACCCTGCTTTGGTTAGAAGCATTTGGACATGTTCCCAATGCTTATACCGCACCTTGCTTTGGTTAGAAGCATTCAAACGTGTTCTCGATGCTTATACCACACCTTGCTTTGGTTAGAAGCATTTGGACATGTTCCTAATGCTTATACCACACCCTACTTTGGTTAGAAGCATTTGGACGTGTTCTCGATGCTTATACCACACCTTGCTTTGGTTAGAAGCATTTGGACATGTTCCCGATGCTTATGCCCCCCCTCACTTTGGTTAAAGGCTTTTGGGTGCGTCCCGGTGTTCTCATTGATTCTTCTCCTCTCTAGTGTGACGTATTGAGATGCTTAGGTTTAAAACATTCAGGTGTGTCCCTGATTCACACCATCTTTCTCCTCGTGTGCGCAACGCGTTGGAATCTTGTTTGACGCCTCGGGTGCACCTGATGGTTATGTTGTTCTTTGCCTTTCTTGCGTGATGCGCAGTTAAGTTTGCATAATTTTCTTACATCGTTTCTGCATGAAATGTGGTTTGGCTTGTGATTCTCACATATGGCGTGTTTACTTACCTCTTTCGTATACGAGATTGCTGTAGCATTTCTTTGCATTTCATTGGCATCTAGATGTTTCATTATAGCCTCATTGCATGATCATAAGTTATGTTCCGCATCGTTCATATCATTTGCATCTTGCCCTAAAACTATGCTGGTTTGATTCCTTGCAAAGGGATATGTAGGCAGCCCGGGGGCGCAACCGTTCTTTATTTTGCTTGTTTGTTTGTTTAAGTCTTCGGCCTTGTCAAAAATGGGTCATCTCTAGGTTTTGACATTCACTCCTATCATTTCATGACTTCCAAGTTTTGTCAAAGAGGGGCAACTGTAGACACCCTATTTTTGACTGTCCTCAAGACTTAGATGTCATCGTTTGAACACTCGATGGTTTTGTATGATTGTGTTCGTTTTGAGTGCCCGAAGTTCTTGGCCGAGCGCCTTGCCTTTGAGCCTCTAAACCTATCTATTTTGTGCTTGGTTGTGGACCATGAGCTTGTTGTTTCAAATCTAGAGGAGTGGGTGGCCTGTCGCTAGCCCCACAGCTTATCGGCCATGGCTTGTGCCTACCGACCATCAGTGGTGGCTGGTCGGGCACATTGATGGCCGGTCAGCCACTAGTGATGGTCGACGACCATTTTTCTCCTTTTTCAAATATTTTTTTGCCAGTTGTGCCAGCTGTTGTTCACTGAAGTGCATCTCCATACATGTGTATGGTAGGATGATTTCAAGCCTAAACCTTGATTTTCTATATATAGGGGGTGCTCTCCCCCATTTTGAGGGGTTAGAAAATTTGGATCAAAATTCTCCCTCTCTCTCTAGAATTCTCTCTCTCTCTTCTTGTTTTATGCTTCGTAGTTAGTTTTCTCTACACCTTTGTAAATCAAGCCTTAACCAAACACCCTTACCTTTAAGCTGAGGTTCTTTGGGGTCTAGTTTGAGCTTTAGAAGGAGGTTTGAGCCTGGAATTGTGGCTGTTTTGTGTTGTGCTTCAAAGGTAGAGAACTTACCTCTTGTGCACACTTATTTTTCCATCCTTTTATACCGTTTCTGAGTCGGTTTTCAACTACAAAAAACTCTGGTTTTTGAGGCTTAACATGGTGGTTTGAGATCATTTTGTGTTAGGGGGTAGTCCACCCTTCTTGTTGCTTAATGTTTGAGCTTTTGCACCATCTTTTAGCATATTGAAATTAAAATTTTTGGGCATTTAAACCACTAAAATTCAGAGTTATTTCAGTGGCAAAAACCTTGTTTTGAAGTCCAAAATTAGAGGGGGTAGCCTCCTCTCCTTGTGTCTTATTTGCATGCCTAGATAGCTTAACATGTGAGCATTTTTTTCTAGCAATTTGTACCTTAATCTCAGCATGTTTTTGCTACTGTTTTGACTGGTTTCAGCTTTGTTTTGAGCTGGTTTGGTCTTTTAAGGCTTGTATTGTGTGGTTATAGTGCAATTTCCTTCACTAGCTTAATATTTTAGGCTTTTTAACATGAATTGCATGAGTTGCATGCATGTTTTAGGGTCATTTTGCACTCCATTTCAGCACTGAAATCTCTGCAATCTCTCTCTATTCTTCACTTTTTCATTTATTTTGAAAGTGGCTTTGAACCTCTTGTTGGCTTGAGTGTGAAATTGAGACCCTCATGCCTAATGGTTTAATTCCTTTGGGAGTTCATTACCAACAGCATGAGGTCTCTTTTATGCTCAAGGTACTTGTGGTTTAAGCCCTCTTTCCATTAGAGGACACTCACCTTTTGGACTAATCAATTAAAGAATGGATTGGTAATCTAAAATGAGTAAACAAAAATGAAAAAGTAAAAGAGGCAAGATAAGCATCTTTCATGTTGCATTGCATGTGTTCAGAGCGGACGTTAATTCAAACACGAGGAAAATACGACATTTCATACTCAAAGTGATGAAACGTTCCACTTTCCTTGGGTCGCCGTCACCCTTGATCATGCATGATAGGGTGGTGGTTGTTTTAGTCTTGTTTGTGCACTCATTAAGCTTGTACAAGCTTGGTTCTTTGGCCATCATGCATGAAAATTGCTTGGTTGATGGCTTGAGAGCCAAGAGCTACACTCCTTTGAGCTTGTGTGAGGATAAGGAGGGTAGTAGTACATACACTCCTTGAGAATACACTACTTTGCCTCTGTTTGCTCTTTGTTGCAGCAAAAAAGGGAAGTTCAGGAAAGGGGTGGCCGGAGCCGACCGGCCACCAATGGTAGCCGACAGCCACCACTGGTAGCCGACCAGCCAGAAATGAAATTTTGTACAAGTGTGTTCCTGAGTTGAGGCAGAGGTGTTCTGGAAGTTGGCAGCACTGTTGGTATTCAAGCAAGTGCAAACAGAGGTGTCTGATGGCAAGGCGGTGGATTTTCGGGAGGAAACCAACCAAGCATGCATGCGTCCCTCGCCCTCGAGGCCATTTACTTGCTTTGTTTAATTAGTTAGTCGTAGCTAATTCATTCATACAAGTGTTGTAATTGTTTAGTTAATTAATTTGTATTGTAATTAATTAGTTTAATCCGGTTTATAATAATTAGTTAGCTAGAGTAGTTACTTAATTGTGTTGTAATAGTCATCTTAATTAGCGTAACTAGTTGCTTAGCTTATTCATTTGGACCCTCCTTTGCGAGGGCGTAATGTTGTAATAAGTGTGCGTGCGTGCGTGCATGTCTTCCAATCCCGAGTGTTTCTCCTTTTTATTTAATCGCTTTGGATGGTTAGATTACGGATCATTTTCAATTAGCATACCTTATGCTCACATGCTTACATCCATTCATTTGTATTGCATGCACCAAGGCTCGGCACATCATTCAAATTGCATTGCAATTTCAATATCTTCTTTGAATACGTGCTTTAAAGCATGCTATCAAAGTGTTGCAAATCATATACCATATTAGTAGCCGAGCCTATTAATTTCATATTGCATATGTTGCATTAGGCATGTTACATAGTTAGGATCATGCATCTTTCTAACTAGTTTTTGTTTTGGTTTGGAGAACTCGGTGAGTTTTATGCTTTAGCATACTTGCATGAGTGTAATTGCCATGTTGCCATGTTTCGCATGCTTGCCATGAGGCTATGCGCTTGAATGCTAAACTATTTGAATGCTTGTGGATGAAGGCTTATTGTTTGAATTGGAAAGATTCAACAAATGTGAGATTTAAGTCCATTTTGTTGCGGCAAATCATGTTTTAAGCCCACTTGAGGTGGCAAATCCGCATTTTTAAACCCACTTGAGAGTGGCAAATTCAAACCATTTTTGAAAACAAACATGAGTTGATTTGCTCCAAGTCTTGTGGCTAGTCTATACTTGCTTGTGTGCGTCACACAGGAAAGCTAGTTTAATAACCAGAACACGAACACATAATGTTTATAAAATATCATATCATGATTAGTAGAGGCCGATCTTTGATCGAGCGAGTGGGGTTGCTCATTTTAGGATCTTCCCCTCTCGTACCCAAGTTCTTGAGTCGAGGCAACTTTGGTGATGACGGACACGTGGCCTTTGGCACAAATTAGGGTTTCCTAAATTTTTCAAAAATAAAATATTTAGGTGGCGACTCTGTAATCTAGGAAAGCAATCTAATTTTGGCATTATTTGATTTAAAATCGATTTTCCAAAATGATTTGTTGGATTGGACTCTTTGGTGTTTATCAGTTTCACATTGCACTTGTGAGACTAGATTTAGAATCACAAGTAGAGTCCAAACTGTGAGGCCTTCTTTTCAAACCCTTTCCGAAAGGCGAGGGTGCGGAAAAAGGCAAGGGCACGGAAAAAGGCGAGCCCACATAACGTTAGTGTCCTTTGACTACTCCCATAACCATAATAAGTTTTTCGACTGAGACAGACGGCTTGCCGAATGAGCTGGGTTGCCAAACTACTCATTTCAAAGGAAGAAAAAAGTATAATCCCAATTTCTAGACAGAGAAAATAAAGACCCGATCGTGGGTCTAGTAACGATACTTCATTGTTTGAAAGTTATCCATCATATATATATATATATATAGAAACGAAGTAGACAATATATATATATATATATATATATTTGTATGCATATATACTTTAGATAGGGTTGTCAACTATGACCTTTGTGTTTGTATTGCCTGATTGGTGAGTTTGACTTTACATGCACGATTAGTGTAATAGTGTTTAGCGGCACTTGTGTTTCGTAAACCCATAGTTGTTGCATTTTACGAGGCCCGTTGTTGCCGAATGTATGACCATCGAGAAGTGTAAGGACCAAGCTAGGCCCAGGCGTAGTAATAGGCCGTTCTATGGGCCATGGTGGAAAGGGTTTAGCGAGTGGACCTTAGTGATTAGCTCGGTCCAAATATGGTTACAGTCACCACGGTCGGAGTGGTGATAATTAGCTCGGTCATAGTATTCGAAGCCGAGGTATTTGGGCTTCTTATGGTGGACCTTGCTCCTGTTAGCTCGGTCAAAGCTTGCTGTAGTTAGCTCGGTCTTAACAGACAAAACCGAGGTACAAGTGAACAAAGAGCCGAGCTATGTGTTGCATGTGAAGATGCTGGATTAAGTATGACAAAGGGCTAGTGTTAGCTCAGTCATACTGTCATCCAACTGAGGTAAAACCATCTCACTTGATTTAAGCAGTGAGGGGGTGTTGAAGGATAAACATTATCTTTCAGGAGTATGATTCCTAGATAGAGTAGTTACTTAAGAATAAGAGTCCTACTAGGATTGTGCCACACGAAACCTATAAAAG
>NW_021024549.1:616950-635060 GCF_004153795.1 Camellia sinensis
TTTGAGGATGAATTTGTGGAGAGGAAAAAAAAAAACAAAAAAAAAACAAGGAACCGCAGAGAGAAATATAAGAGCATCTCCGTCCAAAATTTTGTATCTAAGTTGGCAAACATAACAAACATAATTGGCTCCTGGTGCTTTAATCTAACATGGAATTGACAGAGACTTTAACCATGTCAAATTTGGCAT
This sequence comes from Camellia sinensis, assembly GCF_004153795.1. Taxonomy (NCBI): domain Eukaryota; kingdom Viridiplantae; phylum Streptophyta; class Magnoliopsida; order Ericales; family Theaceae; genus Camellia; species Camellia sinensis. Next base: position 617,140 of record NW_021024549.1, read on the forward strand.
GGGTGAGAGAGATATCAATTTTGTTTCGTTTTTTAATTTTAATGGTCCATGTTAATTTTGGCGTATCGGGTAGAGTTTTTTTTGCTGATGTCAATTTGTCACCTAAAGTCTTCAAATGACTTACCAAATTTTGAATATGAGCTTCCTTTTTTTTCTTTTCCTTTTTTTTCACCTTTTACATATCACTCCTCAAATCCAAATCCAAATCCAAATCCAAATCCAAATCCAAATCCAAATAATCTTATTTTTTTGGGTAATTGGATACCATGTGGAAAGAAAGAACAAATAATGTCATGTGATAATGGATGGGTTAGATATGCTTGTAGCTTTGTTTAGATAATCCTTTGTGTATCCAAAACCATCTCATTACACCCTTCAAATTGTATTTTTTTAATTACAATTTTATCCATCCATCAAAATCACCAAAAAGGACACAAACCCTAATTTCTCTAACACCAAATGTTCTGTCACCTCTGCTCGCCGGCGTCGGAGGTGGCAGTACCGTCAACCACCATACATACCCAATTCCTTTGCTTTTAGTTAGAGCATCTCCAACCATGCTCTTTAAAATGCCTCTTCAAAGTACACAAAAAAGTACATTCTTTATTTTGCCTAACTAGTTTAGCTAGTGCACACTCCAACCATACTCTTTATTTTAGCCCAATCAAACTAACTTAACTAATTTTTAAAAGAAAACTATAATAAACATTAATAAATAAATAAATAAATAATCTTTTTATAACATTCTGTATATATTGACGTGGCATTTGTAAATATTTATTTATTTAATATATATAATTAAATTATTTATAAAAAAAATATTTTCAAACAATCATATTATCTCAACAGTCATATTTTCAAATGGTAATATTCTCTCAACGGTCATATTTTCAAACGGTAATATTCTCTCAACGGTCATATTTTCAAACGGTAATATTCTCTCAACGGTCATATTTTCAAACGGTAATATTCTCTCAACGGTCATATTTTCAAACGGTAATATTCTCTCAACGGTCATATTTTCAAACGGTAATATTCTCTCAACGGTCATATTTTCAAACGGTAATATTCTCTCAACGGTCATATTTTCAAACGGTAATATTCTCTCAACGGTCATATTTTCAAACGGTAATATTCTCTCAACGGTCATATTTTCAAACGGTAATATTCTCTCAACGGTCATATTTTCAAACGGTAATATTCTCTCAACGGTCATATTTTCAAACGGTAATATTCTCTCAACGGTCATATTTTCAAACGGTAATATTCTCTCAACGGTCATATTTTCAAACGGTAATATTCTCTCAACGGTCATATTTTCAAACGGTAATATTCTCTCAACGGTCATATTTTCAAACGGTAATATTCTCTCAACGGTCATATTTTCAAACGGTAATATTCTCTCAACGGTCATATTTTCAAACGGTAATATTCTCTCAACGGTCATATTTTCAAACGGTAATATTCTCTCAACGGTCATATTTTCAAACGGTAATATTCTCTCAACGGTCATATTTTCAAACGGTAATATTCTCTCAACGGTCATATTTTCAAACGGTAATATTCTCTCAACGGTCATATTTTCAAACGGTAATATTCTCTCAACGGTCATATTTTCAAACGGTAATATTCTCTCAACGGTCATATTTTCAAACGGTAATATTCTCTCAACGGTCATATTTTCAAACGGTAATATTCTCTCAACGGTCATATTTTCAAACGGTAATATTCTCTCAACGGTCATATTTTCAAACGGTAATATTCTCTCAACGGTCATATTTTCAAACGGTAATATTCTCTAACGGTAATATTCTCTAACGGATATATTCCTAACGGTCATATATTTTTGTTTATAAAAAAGATTTGCTCTTTCATTTTTACCAATTTGAACTATATTTCTCAACTTCATTCATTTTTTAATTATCATGGCTCGCAATACCATGAAAATGATTCTTAACGACTTTGACGGTGATGATGAATTGCAGTTAATAACGATAGCTGCAATGGAAGAAGAGCGACTCAATAGAGAAAGATGTTCGAGAAGACGTAGTGGTTCCATTGAAGGCCATGCAGTTATTTATCGCGATCGAGTTCAAGGCCATGAGAGACTTTATCGAGACTACTTCTCAGAAACAGCTATAAATCCTGCCCATTTATGCAGGAGGAGATTCCAGATGAATCGATCTCTTTTTCTTCATATTCTATCTACAGTGGAAGCATACGATCCATATTTTGTCCAGAAAACAGATGCTGTTGGAATCATTGGTTTGTCTTCCCTTCAAAAAATGACAGCTGCTATGAGGATGCTCGCTTATGGAGTAGCAGCAGATTCGGTGGATGATTATGTGAGAATTGGTGAAAGCACCGCCATAGAGAGTCTAAAACACTTTGTTAAGGCGGTGGTTGCAATGTTTTCTGAGACGTACTTGAGGAGCCCTAACAACGATGATATTTCAAGATTATTAGCGATGGGAAGCAATCGCGGGTTTCCTGGTATGCTAGGGAGCATTGATTGTATGCATTGGAAGTGGAAAAATTGTCTTACTGAACAGAAAGGTATGTATTCTAGTCACATTCATGAACCAACTATTATTTTAGAGGCCGTGGCTTCTCAAGATTTATGGATATGGCATGCCTTTTTTGGGATGCCCGGATCTCATAACGACATCAATGTATTAGATCGTTCTTCTGTATTTTCACTCCTTACTCAAGGTCGTGCTCCTCCAGTCAATTACTCAATCAATGGAAATGATTATACAATGGGATACTATCTTGCCGATGGTATATATCCGCAATGGGCAACATTTGTCAAAGCAATCTCATCTCCACAAGGGAATAAACAAATATATTTTGCAAAAGCTCAAGAATCAGCAAGGAAGGATGTTGAGCGAGCATTTGGTGTGCTCCAAGCACGTTTCGCGATTGTGCGAGGACCTGCACGTTTTTGGAAAACGGAAATAATTGAAGATATTATGATGGCATGCATAATAATGCATAACATGATTGTTGAAGTTGAGAGGGATGCCAATGGATTGGACTTTAATTATGATACAATTAGTGAAAGTTTTCCACCAGTGTCTCATGAGCGTACACCAGAACTTTTTGAATTCATTCAAAATCATCATCGCATCAGAGATAGAGGAACTCACTCCAAACTCAAACAAGACTTGGTCGAACACTTGTAGACACTACATGGAGACTCCTTGTGAGAAATACTAGATGGTTCTTATTGATTTCTGTACTAGCTTATATGCTTTAGTGAGTGTGTTTTCAAAAATATTTGTACTACTTTATGTGCTTTCAATAATATATCACTAGTGATTTGTTTTTAATCTATGATCTTTAGTGATACTTATAATAAATTTTTTCTATGAATACATCCCTAAGTTATTTTTGGAATACAATCAAACTTATTATTGGCCATAAAAAGAACAAAAGAATAAGTGAATGAAAGATCCCATTAAGTTGAATATGGAGAATTCTTAATCTTTCTTTACATCTCTCATTAATTTTTAAATCCAGGACTTGAATGGACATCCAAAATATAAAGAGTCTACCTCCATTTCAAAGTCAAAGCACTAAAATCCAACAAGAATTCAAACCCAACAAGTCTGTCTCCATTTCAGATTTCAACTAGCAAAATTTGAAACAAACCCAACTCTAAATCCAAGTCAAAGCACTAAAATTCTGCACATCAAAAACAAATGTGCCAGCAAACCCAAAAATAAAATACAGTCAAACTTAAATTAAATAAAAACATAGTTTCAACGTTAAATAAAAACAATTAATTCCTTTTTTCAAGGATTTGCATCTGACGTTAGCGAATATATTGTGCTTGCAATGGAGGCATATTACTTGTATCCATTGACATGATTCTCTCTTCCTCTCTCCTTTCCTCCAATACAAGCCTTCGTTCCTCTCTCTTTTCTTTATTTTCAATCCTTCGTTCCTCTCTCCTTTCTTCATTTTCAATCCTTCGTTCCTCTTGAAGATAAGATTTCTCAAATATCTCTATTTTCTTCTCATTTGTTATGTCATTCTTTACCTTTATCTCTTCTAAGAGCTTCACAAAAGGCGACTCTGTAACATTATTTCCAAGATCTTTAGCTTTGTTTTTCTTTGCGGCCTTCCTTCCTATTGGTCTTTCCACAACATCATAGTTATCACTGTTCTCTAAGTTCACTGAATCTGGTGTACAAGGGGTAGATGTTGCCGGAGATGCATTTTTTGTGCTTTTTTGCTTCTTTGTTGTTGTATCTTCCATCCATTTTGGTTGGGATCTCAACTCATTCCAACAATGCTCAAAGGGAAAGTTCAAATGATACAAGTCTTTGTACAATTTTTTCGCATCCCTAATCTAAAAAATAGATTAAAGAATAGTCACTATCACATAACGAATAACATATATTCATTATAGGTACAAAATTAAATTTTAGTAATACCTTGTCATTTTCAATCGAACCACTTCGATTCAACCGTTCAACTTGAGAAAAACATCCACAAAATTTATTTGTGGCAAGTTGAATCATCGACCACCGATTCATTAGAGAAGTTTGAGTTCTTTCAGAATCGAAGGTTTTGTACTTGTTGAAGTTCTCCCACACTCTTAACCTATATGCCTTTGACTTTTGCTCATTTCCTCTAATTGGATCTAAACTAATATTAAGCCATGAAGATATGAGCATCATGTCTTCCTCTACGGTGAAGTTCCCTTTGCGTTGTGATATCTTTGTAGTTTGAGTAATGATTTCAGGAGAGAATGATAAATATTGACTCTCTTGTTGAGGAGACTCGGTGGTAAAATCATGGTCAAGGTCAAACTCGTTATTCATTAGGTCGCTAAAATATGCATTTCCTTGATATTCCATCTAAAGCACAATTGTTCATACCACACAAAAAGAAAACAAAAAAAAAAGTATCAATTCATGGCCTAATTCCAAAAATAATGAATTAGGGAATGGTGGACATAACACACTTTGAAATCTCTTAAATCTGTTTTGAATATTGCATAGAAAGTGATGCACTAAAATTTTGATTCATAAAAATCTCTGAAATCTGATTCATAGAAAGTAAATATTGCATACAAATCTCTGAAATTTGTTTTGAATATTGCATAGAATGGTGGACATAATACAATTGGAACAAATCTGATTCATAATGCATAGAAAGTAATGCACTAACAAATGTGATGCACTAACAAATTAAAATGTTCTAATTGTTCATTAATTTATAATTTTTTTTTATGGATTTTAGTATTATGATAATTAAGGATTTGATTGGAGTATTTTACATTGTTAGTTATGTGTTGGACTCTTAGCCTTGCATGCTCACTTAAATGAGTGTGCGGCGTTGCCACGGAGCTAGTTGGAACAAATCTGATTCATAATGCATAGAAAGTGATGCACTAACAAATGTGATGCACTAACAAATTAAAATGTTCTAATTGTTCATTAATTTAGTGATGCACTAACAAATCACTTTAAAATTTTCCTGATTCACAAATGGACATAATACACTTTAAATTTTCCTTGATTCACAATTGGAATAAATCTGATTCATAATGCATAGAAAGTGATGCACTAACAAATTAAAATGTTCTAATTGTTCATTAATTTATAATTCCAAATTTTACAAGCTACTAAAACTAATTTCTTACCTTCTTATGCAGAAAAGTGTTTAATTTTTTCAAGAAATAATTTCGCCCAGGTTTACTAATTTCTCACAATTCAACTCATGCATCACATGGGTTTACTGTTAGACATAAACTACAATAGCAAAACTCAGCTTCCAACAAATTATGGTAAAACCCAAAAGTGAAAATATGCTTCTTTTCGCCCAGGTGAAAGCTACCTAAGGTGAGAGCTACAACAATTGCAGAAGTGTGATGATATGTTACAGTTGACAGAATTACAAGAGCTACATCAATTTCATACTCTCCATTAACAATAAATGAAAAATTAGCAACCCTTATTAACAAGAGTTCTGTTTCTCTATCTTTCTCTTCTCTTCTCTTCTGGGTTTGAGGCAAAGCCAAATGATGTGCAAGTTAGGTGAAGGCAGAGATTATCTATTGGGTGTAGAGATCTGAGTTTGATAGCCCATTTTTTATACTTTTTTTGGGTTCTTTTTGTATCTGCTGAGCTTATTGTTAAGAGAGGTTTGCAGATATGTGGTGGGTGGGTAGTGAGGTGCAATGGTGGTTGGAAGGTTTGCAGAGGTGTTTATATATATATGGGGTATATGTTTTGGTTTGAATTTTGTTTGGTTTATGTATTTATGGAAAGACTTCAAAGGACAATGATATGGGCAGGGCACCACATGGCTTTGCTGAAACATGACTACTACTCATATTGAATCAATTTCATACTCTCCATTAACAATAAATGAAAAATCCTAATATGACAATATTTTGAGAACCCAAATTCTAATCTGTCTTTTCTTCGAACACTTTGAGTGCATTTCGAAAATCTACCTCATCCACCTAACCAAGTTTCCATGAAAGAATAAAATCAAGTTTCCATGAACAAAGAGAAGTCCTCATATGATAATATTTTGAGAACCCAATTTATGATCAGTCTTTTTTACCTCAGAAACTTAGCCAAACGAAGATTAAGGAAGCATAAAACCATAAAAAAATCTTCAAAAAAAAAAAAAACTAAATTTCCATGAACAAGGCACTAATTTCAGTACACAAACCCAATTTTTGCAAATGGATTGCCCTAAATCATGTATTCCTTTGCAAATAGATGATGGGGAAGAACAGGGAAGTGGAGAAAGAGAAAGAGAAAGAGAAAAAGAGAGAGAGCCATACCTGTGATCATCAATGGGCTGGAACAGAGATGTTGCTTGCAGCGATGAAGGCCAACACAATGGCGGGAAGAGTGCTTTGCCTAGCAATGGACACTGGCTACCTGTGGAGAGCTAAAACGAGAATTGGCAAAATGCCTCCTCAGATGCAGAGCGTATTGGAGCTTCGAAATCCAACTTCAGTAGGCAAAATGCCTAATTCTTCCCTTTTGGCTCTTGCGTTGGAGATGCTCTAATGAAATTTGTGGAAGAAGAAGAAAGAAATCGATGGAGCTTCGGAATGAGAGCAAAGGCGGTGGCAGCTGTGAGACGGTTGGGGTAGTTGCCTGGAAAATTCATTAATACTATGATTCGGAGATTTAGAGAGAAATTTGGTTCGGCAATTTGGGAAGAGATTTGAAAAGATAAAGAAAAAGATATATAAAATTAATGTAGATATATTTTACTTAGGTGTTGTTTGGGAAATGGGTTGACTTTTTGATTTTTTTGATTATTTTAGCCTGGGCTAAAATTCTTGGTTTGGGAAGGACTTTTTGACTTTTTAATTTTTTGACTTTTTTTATGAGAGAATAGTGTAATTTGTTATTAAATTCAAAACTAAACAACAAGAGTAGGAGTAGAGTTTATTCTCAAATAAGGGAAATTTACAATTAAAAATAGGGTAATTAACAATCGCACTTGGAAAATATATATATATATATATAGAATAGGGCTGAGCAAAGAATCCGTAAAATCCGTAATCCGATCCAGTCCAGTCCAATCCGATAGGCTTGAATTGGTTTTTTGAATCCGCGGTTCGGTTCCGGATTGAAGAATTAAAAATCCATAGTCCACAGATTGGTTCCGGGATTGAACCCCACGGTTCCGGATTAGAACCGATCCGGACCGTATACAAATAATCTATATTTTTATTATACATGCTCCTCCATAGTATTTTCTCTTATTCTATATAAAATCTAAACTTAAACTTAAAATCGTATAATATCTTCTTTTGTTACTTTTGTTTGTTAGTTTTTAGTTTTAATTTGTAATGGTCTAAATACTTATGGTGAAACCAGTTTTCTTATGGTTGTTTAAATTCTAGAACAGTGTCGCTATTATAGAAAAGCATGTTGCTATTGTGGAACTAATATAACGCTATGTTTATATTTTTATGAAATTAAAGTGTTACATATATATATTTTGTTATTTAATTATGTGAATCCGTGGTCCTAAACCGATCTACTTCGTATTTAAATGGATTGGTTCAGATTGATTCCATGATTTAAACGGATTGGATTGGTTCCAATTTTTCAGGAACCGTAGATAACGGATTGGTCTTGATTTTATTCCAATTCGGTCCAATCCGGACCATGCTCACCCCTAGCCAATTTAAGTAAACATTATTTCGAAATGTTTGCTCGGGCTGTAGGGATTTAGTCTGGATTTAGTCTGGTGCACATAAGTTGGCCCAGGATACCCTACAAAATCAAAAAAAAAAAAAAGTGACATGGCAGACACAGACTGATGGAGACAGCGGGCAAAATGACATTTTTACTCCTATTTTTGTAGGCCTATTTGGAAATTTTAACTATTTTTATAAGAATATTTTTGTCATTTCATATCTTAACATCATTTCAAATACCTTATTCAATATAAAAGTTCAACCAGAAAAAAAAAAAAAGTTAACTAATCTTTTTAAACATAAAAATTTAAATATAAAAACAATTAAAAAAATAGTCACTTCCCAAACATTGCAACACTCCAGAGAAATATAGGTCTGGGTCCCTTCTTTTAAAAACATTGGGCCGGTCTGCGTGTGGGCTTGCATGTTAATGGATAAAGTACAATATAGGGCTGAGCAAAGAATCCGTGAAATCCGTAATCCGATCCAGTCCAGTCTAATCCGATAGGTTTGGACTAATTTTTTGAATCTACGGTTCGGTTCTGGATTGAAGAATTAAAAATCCGTAGTCCACGGATTGGTTCCGGATTGAACCCCACTGTTCCGAATTAGAACCGATCCGGACCGTATACAAATAATCTATATTTTTATTATACATCCTCCTCCATGGTATCTTCTCTTATTCTATGTAAAATCTAAACTCAAACCTAAAATCATATAATATCTTCTTTTATTACTTTTGTTTGTTAATTTTTAATTTTAATTTGTAATGGTTTAAATACTTATGGTGAAACCAATTTTCTTATGATTGTTTAAATTCTAGAACAGTATCGCTATTATAGAAAAACATGTTGCTATTGTGGAACTAATATAACGCTATGTTTATATTTTTATGAAATTAAAGTGTTATATATATATATTGTTATTTAATTATGTGAATCTGTGGTCCTAAACCGATCCAATCCGTATTTAAATGGATTGGTTCGGATTAGTTTCATTATTTAAACGGATTGGATTGGTTACAATTTTTCAGAAACCGTAAATAACGGATTAGTTCTGATTTTACCCCAATCTGATCCAATCCAGACCATGCTTACCCCTAATATAGAACAAATAATTCGAACAGCATTATATGCTAAGTAAAAAACATGTTTTGCCAAAAAATAAATAGGTCGGGTCATTCACATACACTATTCATTTAATTTTAAATAACATAGAAAACCTAAAAGGATTGAAGAACCTATTCAAGCACTTCGATTTTTTTATTTCCAAAACAAGAAAAACTTAAGATTGTTTTGTTTCAATTTCAAAATTAGTTTTTAAAATTTTTCTGTAAATATAAAAATTAATTTGACAAAAATAAATACTACCAAAAAGACAGTTTTAAAATTTATTTTTGCCATCAAAAAATTTAAAATCATATGAAAAGACAGAATCTGAAAATCAAACCAAAAAGCTTCTAAAATGCAAAAAATAAAAATAAAAATATACACAAACACAAACACAATAAAACTAACATTATATTAGTCCCCAATAAAATTTAGATTATTTTCATAAAACCAAAATCCTGTAACTGAATAAATTAGGCAAAGCTGAAGCAATCCTTAATCCATCTCTACATACTAATATATTGAATCCAAGTAAATTACTGTGTACATACATACCCACACTGCAAAATGGTCTTCATGTTCTACTGGACATTTTATACACACTGGTGAGGGTAAGTTGCAGAGTTACCAAACTGAATGTTGGTGGGAAGATTCAGGTCAAAAACATAGGAGATAGGCTTTGATACCAGCATCGGCTTTTTAAGGGTCACTGTGTCGAACAACTTCCCAAAGCTTGACTCGTCAAATGAGAATGATTCTCTTAAGGAAAAAGAAGCTCTCCCTGCCATGCGCTTATCAATTTTTTTGACGGGCAACAATAAAATAGAATTTATTAATGAAAATAAATATCACAAGAAAGAAGAAGAAAACAAGCACAACAAAAACAAAAAACAAAAAAAAAACAAAACAAAAGCAATCACATACTACCTTCCAATCTGTAGAGATCAAGAAAAAAGGAATCCCTTGAAAAGAGGAGGATACCAACGCCCAAAAAGATGACAAATAACAAACTATATCCTATAAAAAGAATCAACATCTTCCATCTTACAGCATCTCCCATGCTAATAGGCATTTTACCTATGTAAACATTACTATTAGAGATGGCAATCGGAACCCAGCCCGACGAGGACTCGATCCCCTGACCCTGAATTGAGCGGTTATTCCCCGAAAAATACCTCCAACAGGCCGGGGATGGTATTAAAAATTAAATCCCCGATGATATTCGGGCCGGGGACGGGGATACATGTTTCAGCCCCGGACCCAGCCCGACCCCGATCCGGTTGCCCCCCGACGTGAAATTACTCTTTTGCTCCTGCTTATATATAAGATATGTGTGTGTGTAGGGTTTTGTTTGAACACACACACATACACTCAACACAAACACAACACAGACAGAGCCGTCTCTGTCTGCTCTCGCTCTCTCGCTCTCTCTCACAACGACGGCGCCGATCCTCCGTCACCACCGATCGTCCCTCACCGCCGCTCGTACCTCACAGATCCTCCTCCCTCACCGCCGCTGCTAGTTTCTCTCTTCCCTCTCTCTCTTTCAGTAGATCGAGCAGTAGCGGTAACAAAGGGACTGTGTCGCAGTCTCCGGCACGGTCTCATAGTCTCCGATTGTGTACAGGGGAAAGCAGGTGGCGTTGGAGGCGGCGTACGTGACGATGAGAATAGATTTCTACTTAGATCGCTGCGTTGTTGATCGCTACGTTGTTGATTTCAGATTTTTTTACTCAGATTTCTTCAATTTTAGATTTTTTTTTTTAAAAAAAAAAAGTTGATGATTGTTGTTCATGATGATTGTTGATGTTGATGATGAGAACAAATTAATTTTTTTTTGTTGATGTTCATGAAGATTGTTGATGATGATGATGAGAACAGATTAATTCTTGTGTTGTGTTGAACAAAATTAAAAAAAAAAAAAAAAAAACAAAAAAAAAATGGTCGGGGATATTTCGGGGTCGGGGAAACCCGATCCCCGATCGGGGGCGGGGGGGGGGGGGCGATGGGCTCCCCGCTGGGGATCGGGGGCGAGGACGGGGAATTTGTCTCTTTCGGGGATCGGGGACGGGGAGTGTGGTCCCCGGCCCCGCCCCGCCCCGCCCCGCCCCATTGCCATTCTTAATTACTATCAAGTGCTTATTTTATTTTTCCTATCAACTTTTTTATATTTCTACTCCAACTATGCTCTTTATTTTAACTATTCATTCAAATATTATTAAGTTTAAAGAATACCACATCAGCAACAAAGATAGAGGGAAATGATCGTAATGATTAAATACATTTTGCCTAACCTTTGAAGACTAACTACATGTACCTAGTAAATGTGAGTTGAGCCAAAATGCCTAATCATATGCCTAGTACATTAGAGTTGAAAAAAATGAGTTGCACTAGACATTATTATATAACTAGTAGGTTGGAGATGCTGTTAGCTCGAAAATCCTTGTGTTTTGCTCTAACCAAATAACTCAAAAAATAACGAAAAATATGTGGTGCCACAATACAATACGCTTACCAACAAAATATGATTCCATCACTACAGGTTCTATACAAGCTTCCCTTCCATACGTAGTTCACTAGTTGTCTAGTTCCCATTAGTTTTAAGTGTGTCAATTCAAGGTCATCACATCGTGGCAACTATATGGTTTATGTAAACAAACAAGATTAAACCACAATAAGTCATAATAGCAGAGATTGCCATTATAAAGGCTGTTCTTGTAATTTTCTTTCTACCCTATAAAAAGAATCCATAACTAAAGCAATAAAATAGAACACTAATTTCCAATTTTAATAGCACAATATAATGTATAGCAATTGAAAACTACTAATGCATCGCTGCAAATTTCAGGAGACACAGTAACTGACTAACATATAAGAATGATGAACAGGGAACAATCCAACCTACTTTACTAAGAGATGAAGCAATCAGCTAACTATTTATTTACAATTTTCTTTCTACCCTATAAAAAGAATCCATAACTAAAGCAATAAAATAGAACACTAATTTCCAATTTTAATAGCACAATATAATGTATAGCAATTGAAAACTACTAATGCATCGCTGCAAATTTCAGGAGACACAGTAACTGACTAACATATAGGAATGATGAACAGGGAACAATCCAACCTACTTTACTAAGAGATGAACCACCCAGCAATCAATTAACTATTTATTTACAAGTTCTCTCAAATCTGTTAACACCCCTTGAGCCATCCATAATCTGATGACAAAATTTAGAGTTGATTACACTAATAGCCTGTCAATTATTAGCACATATCATCTTACCCCCTCCATCTGTGAAGACCTACTCAACTATAAAAACCGTACAAAATGTACAAGTTCATAGATGGGGGTAAGGTGATATTCGCTAAAAGTTGAGAGGATCTTGATGTAAATTGTAGTTAACCCCAAAATTTAAAATGCAGATTATAGTGTATGTTTTTCACACAGTTTCGCTACCAAAGGTAACCTGTTAACCTAACCATACTTAGAAGCAGCCATGTATTGGGATAGAGTTCATATATTATCATCCAGTTAACTCTATTTCAGCGATCCCTAAGTGGCAAAGGGAAGGAAACAAAAAAAAAAAAAAGAGAGAGAGGGGAGGGGGGGAAGAGAGATCCAAAGCAAGATCTGAATATGGAAAAACCCTACTTTCCTTTTGACAAAAAGATTAACTACTACCTGTAATCGAGAAAACCGAATATTGTTCATGGTAAGGATTACTTGCACTTCATGCAACTCATCTGCCAATATCCGGATGGCCAGATACTTGAAGAAAGTTTTTTTTTGGGTGAGTACTTGAAGAAAGTTCGCAAAAGACTCTTCTGTTCTTCCAAGTTTTCACTGTCACTATCGAATTTGGGAAACCATAAGACACACTAGACATCACTCCATGGGATTGGGTTGTCCTCTGCTTTGGAGATAATTGTCTGGGAGGGGTGAGAAAGGCCCCAAAGAATTCTGACACCAGAGAGGGATGCATCAAGTGGGGAGCCAGCAGATAGAACTGTTGTGGATATTATCTTGGATGGATTATAGTGGCGAGAGAGATGTGAGGAGAAATGAAAATCGGTGTCATCCGATAAAAGAATGCATCCATCATAAGATGTGGGAAACAATCACAGAAGTGATTTGGCATCCACAATTTCATCTTCCGGCAAGCATAAACTTGGTCGAGAAGATGATGAAGTTGATGGACCCACATCATGAGAAAATTCACATTTATCTCCATTTCTACAACCCTGCAGATACATTTCTACAGCTATTAGAAACCATTATTGTCAAATTGTGAATCTTAAGATTCACTTCATTTAGCATAACATATAAGTGTTTAAAAAAAAATAAATATCAATAAATATATGTATATACATATAAAAGCACATATATCAGTATAATTAGTTGACATCTTTTTTTATTTTATGAAAACACCACCATTTCATGCATTATGCAACTAGAACTGAATCATAATGAATTGTAGTGAATCACAATTGAATTGTAAGACTCAATTTAAGATTCAACTGGATGAATCAAATCATTTTGCTTGAAACTCGATTCGTAAGATTCTGTCAACCATGTTAGAAACAATGGAAATTGCACAAGCACAAAACTTCAAAGAAGCTCAGAGCCAAACAAGTAAATACCTTGAGAGAAAGGAAGAACTTGCAGACAGATCTTTTTGCTTGAAGTGAATGAGAATACGAGCATTGGTTGCCCCTGTTGCACAGCCCTTTGACAAAAAATTTACATAGAGAAGGTTTCCAAGGGGCAGGAGGACCATCACCATTAACATATTTATGTTCGTTGCCAGATATGTCTTCTGTATATTGAACTCTAACCTATCGAACATGATGAGCAAGTAGAAAGATCAATTCAATATCTTTTTTGGGTGAATAATATCAATTCAATATCAAGAATGGTTTTTACATGGCAAAAAAAATGCAATACCTCTTTGATTATAGTTGCTAAATTTTCAGCCACCTCGTGTGACAGAAAGTAACTTGAAGGAACGAATGGCACAGAATTACATTTCCTTGTTTCATTTGGAAGCTCAGAGTGCTCATCATCTGCAGCCATAGTGTCTGTATTTCCACTCAGCTGACATGTGAGAAGACATGTATGTTGAAACTCGTAAGGCTCATAATACAACGGTAGACCATCAGCTGTAGCCAGAAATTTGGGTCGAAAGCGGTGAACTGAATTTAGTATATCTTCATCTGCAGAAAAACGCACTCACCGTGAGACAAAACTCAAATCATGGTTGCATACACATGAGATTGTTAAACCCATACATATTTCTGCGACATGGTTTAGTGATGGCTGAACGAGATTGTGGAAAGAACACCATTCTTCTTCAGGGACCAACACTTGTGCAGCTTTCATCTCATCAAAGTGTAAAAGTTGTTTCAGCCGATCAAGACAGAGCTTATCCTTTAAGAAGTAGACCGGTCAAAAATGGGGTGTCTACAGTAGACCATCAGCTGTGGCCAGAAATTTGGGTCGAAAGCGGTGAACTGAATTTAGTATATCTTCATCTGCAGAAAAACACACTCACCGTGAGATAAAACTCAAATCATGGTTGCATATACATGAGATTGTTAAACCCATACATATTTCTGCGACATGGTTTAGTGATGGCTGAACGAGATTGTGGAAAGAACACCATTCTTCTTCAGGGACCAACACTTGTGCAGCTTTCATCTCATCAAAGTGTAAAAGTTGTTTCAGCAGATCAAGACAGAGCTTATCCTTTAAGAAGTAGACAAACGAATAAATTTTTGAATTCCGCTGAGAAAGACAATCTTCCAGAAATTCAAGTGTAACAAACTACTTTACCTTGTAAACACGTTGCCAAAGCTGAAATGCACAGAGGTTTGCCATAAATACCATTTCCTTTCTACCAGTTAAGGCAGTACTCTGCATACTGAAGAATATATACAATTAATCAGAAAGAGGAATTGTTTGAGTTATCAAATGAAATAATGAAATTCTGAAGCTTAACAATTTAATAAATATACCAAAATGTCCTGCGCAAAAGGACGTAGAATAGGTAAAGGCTGTGTATCCATCAATACACCAAGCAGAATGCCTTCACGTAACATTCTCATATCTCCAAACTTCAATATAATCATGGAAGCATCAAATGACAATGAGAAACTGGCAAGCAATCATCCATAGAATGTAGCTCGTAGCGACCCCTATGAGATGTTTTCTCCAATGCATTGATGTGATCGAGCAAACTCAATGCATCTTCAACAACTTCTGGATCTGGAGGATCCATAGCCTTCTGCAACAAGACTACAATGACAAAATATCTCAATAATTAGGGGCCTTATTCATTCCCATGCAGGCAATTACCACATACAGAGGCAATTAGCATAGCATAGCATAGCATAGCAGACAACAAACTTTCAATTTCTCCTAATCTTGCAACAAGAAGTTGTAACACAAACTTTCTAGCAAGGCCAGAGTAATCTTCAATCATGTTTACATCTTCTCACAAGATCTTAAAAACATCATTTTCACCTATTTCACTAACTTATACTTTCGAGATCCATTCCAGTTAAAACCCCAAAAGCGGGAGATTAACAAGATCAAAATAACTACCAAATAAATATGTCACAGTAACTCACTAAATTCCTTGAAGACAGTCGTTAGATATGCCAAGTTCAATATTATCATTCAAGTTAGGGCAACATTCTTGGGTGGGTTAAAAACCAGGCTTGAGAAGGTTGGCCATAGTGCAACCCAAGACTATCTCAAGTGCAAGGTGCTCTCTGAACACAAGTTCAAAATAGGTCCAGGGAGACAGATACGTGGTTGGCTGTGTTGTAATCAAATAATTACCTTTTTCCAAACATCATTCATGAATATTCTCTTTATGGATGCCTCCATCACCATGTTAGCTGGCCAAACTTCTTTGTATATAAGGCTATGTCAATTTACCAAACATGCCCAAGTGCATGTTTTGTAAAATAAGATACCAAGAAAAATGACTTGACCAGCTTCCAAAATTAGAACAGAAAAAAAAATATAGAGCAAAAGTTATGTAATAAAATGGACTTACATAGAATAGTGTAGTATTTACATAATTTCTACTTTGTTTAGAACTTAAGAGGTAATTGGAGTATCTATGGATCTAGATGGCAAAATTAGTGCAGACATATCCATACTTGGAAGGTCACTTTCATCCAATTAATGACAAAGGCTACTTTGGGAATTGTAACAGAAGATTCTGCAATATTAGTGGCCAAAATTACCTGCACCATTAAGAACTTTGAAAAAACAGCCAAAACCACGCCACGATGTATAATTAATGCAAGAAGCCACCAATTCAGGAAGAATTAAAATCAATATAACGATTGACAGAAGAAGAAGAAGATTAAAACAGAGCTCTTTAAACACATTTAACAAATTCCAACACTTGTGATGGCTATATCCCTCAATCTCCTTCATATGATTTCTAAACTAGGTATATACAGCCCCCTTCCTCACTCAATCACGCACAAATCCCTTCAGTTCTTCACATGAAAATGAAATAGAATTAAGAAAACTATGTCATAAAAATTTTTTCAACCAAAAAAAAGGACTACCTTTCACAAAACAGGCAAAACATTTACCATTATTTCAATCAAAATTCAAAGAAAAACTATGTCAAGAAAGTTAAGTCACCATATACAGTATAAACATGTAGGGAAGTCATTGTGCAATAACAGATGCGGAAGCAAGAGGTAAAAATTCCCACCCACACACCCCCGATTAAAAAAAGAAATGTAACTGAAAAGGAAAACATTTCTTATCTTACAACGGGATTTCCAAATTTTCATGGCCGTGAGAGCATGTTCAATGTCAATACTCGTATGTACAATGTGAACTTTAAAAGAACTACTAAACGGCTTCAGAAGGAACCATTGCTGCTCAAGTGCCTAGTATATTGGAAGAAAGACCAAAATGCTCTTTTCAATGTCTGGCTCATTTTTATGAATGTGCAACACCAAGTCATGTATAAGTCTGTGCACTTCAGGCTTAATATCAGCATCAGCAACAACAGGGCTTGGCCCAGAACAATATTTCAAAGACAGAAGTTCTGAACTTATTCCGAGAAGTTCAGGTACCTGTTCAGCCAACACTTAAAGAGTATAAAAATCAAATATAGCTGAAAAGGTATTGTAGAAATTTAATGTATAAAGAGAAATAGAGAATTGTATTATTGATTGATTTATATTGATATCTATTACAATGATTCATGATTCCTATATATAGAAGAGGGTGAGTGTGTAGTAGGTAAGGAGTAGGTGAAGTGGAGGTGGTAGTGGTGTAGTGGGTTAGGTTTAGTAGAGTAGGTTTAAGTGGGTGAAGTAGGTGATACGTTTTAACAGCCCCCCGCAAACTCAAAGGGGATAGGAACTAACCAACTTGAGTTTGGAGAGAATAACAAAACAAGAAAATACATAAAAATAAAAGAGGATAAGAGACACTGTATGGTCGTGTCAGACCATTGGTGAAAACACTGGATGGTGGTGTCATAACGTTGTAGAGGACACTGTATAGGGGTGTCATAACCATGTAGAGGACACTGTATGGTGGTGTCATAACGGTGTAGAGGACACTAGATGGCAGA
>NW_021024549.1:635110-656221 GCF_004153795.1 Camellia sinensis
TATATGCTTATTATACTATATTAACTACAGCACCCACGTCCACTTCTGCACTTCACCCACAGACTCCACCCACCAAAGCCATCATGATGTTCTTATCTCCTTCCACTTTATTTCTTTATTTATTTATTTATTATTATTTTTTTTATTATTATTATTATCTCCTTTTGCTCACACCGACGGGATTTGCCTCTTCCCCATTAATACATTTTTATTATTATTCTTCTTTCCCCATTTTACACAAAAAAAAAAAACCAAACCAACACACATCGGAACAGTGGGATTTTTTTCCTTCTCTACTCTGCCGCCGGTCTTTTCTTCTTGCCTCCGTCCTGGGTGGCCCTTGCCGTTGTTGCCTCTGTGTTTCCCACTCCACTTGGCACGATCACTACTCCCTGTTCCTCCACTGCAGCATATGGTGGCCCTCCAAATCGGAACATCACGGTGGCCTTTCGCTTCAGCTCCTTCTTTTCTGTCTTTAGCACACTTATCTCTGCTCGCGCATCCTTATACATGCGTTGGAGCAGAGCTAGCTGGGAGTTTAACTGTTGCACCTCATTTGTCCTGCTCTGCAGCCGGTGCGACAAGTTTGTGACCGCAGTCATGGTTTCCACACATGACTTCAGAGTATACTGATTGGCCTCAATATCAGTTTCTGTTTTTCTACAACGGTCCGACATGACCCCATAAACTGTTTTTCTACAACGGTCCGACATGACCCCATAAACTGTTTTTCTACAACGGTCCGACATGACCCCATAAACTGTTTTTCTACAACGGTCCGACATGACCCCATAAACTGTTTTTCTACAACGGTCCGACATGACCCCATAAACTGTTTTTCTACAACGGTCCGACATGACCCCATAAACTGTTTTTCTACAACGGTCCGACATGACCCCATAAACTGTTTTTCTACAACGGTCCGACATGACCCCATAAACTGTTTTTCTACAACGGTCCGACATGACCCCATAAACTGTTTTTCTACAACGGTCCGACATGACCCCATAAACTGTTTTTCTACAACGGTCCGACATGACCCCATAAACTGTTTTTCTACAACGGTCCGACATGACCCCATAAACTGTTTTTCTACAACGGTCCGACATGACCCCATAAACTGTTTTTCTACAACGGTCCGACATGACCCCATAAACTGTTTTTCTACAACGGTCCGACATGACCCCATAAACTGTTTTTCTACAACGGTCCGACATGACCCCATAAACTGTTTTTCTACAACGGTCCGACATGACCCCATAAACTGTTTTTCTACAACGGTCCGACATGACCCCATAAACTGTTTTTCTACAACGGTCCGACATGACCCCATAAACTGTTTTTCTACAACGGTCCGACATGACCCCATAAACTGTTTTTCTACAACGGTCCGACATGACCCCATAAACTGTCTTCTACATCGGTCTGACACCGCCATCCAGTGTCCTCTACACCGTTATGACACCCCTATACAGTGTCCTCTACAACGTTATGACACCACCATCCAGTGTCTTCACCAATGGTCTGACACGACCATACAGTGTCTCCTATCCTCTTTTATTTTTATGTATTTTCTTGTTTTGTTACTCTCTCCAAACTCAAGTTGGTTCGTATCTATCCTCCTTGAGTTTGAGGGGGGCTGTAAGTGTGGTAGGGAGAGTTGAGTGTGTTAGGTGAGAGTTGAGTGTGGTAGGTGAATATGTTTTTCTCTTCTATATATAGGAGAGTCATTGTATACAAATTAAGAAATCAATATATCAATTAATAATACATCAATTATTACACATTTAATGTTTTTCAAAAGTTGTCAGAGAACCTAATGAGGAAGACCTTCACATATGATTCAGGCTTTGGAGGGTTGGGATATGGCATTGAACGTAACTATGCTGATAAGCGTCCTTGCAACATGGGAACAGCTATAAACCAACATTTTAATGTTTTTCAAAAGTCGCCATTGGTAATGTTTTATAACTATAACTTTATTTACCTATATTTGCATTAATGATTATGATAGTTGTCATTTGTCCCTCTAGCAAAGAATTTGAAAAGTATCTACGACCTCTTCTCATTTAAATAATGTTGAACTTGTCATTTTAGATAGAATGGAAACTCTCAGGGGTGACCCATCCATTAGGCCAATTAGGCAACCGCCTAAAGCCCCATATTTGAGAAGGCTCCCAAATTTTTAAGACCCCTAATCGTATATACTGTCTTACTCCCACGCCAAAAATTTAAAAATAACATAAAATACACGAATGAGAAAGAGAAGGCAAACAACCAATAAATAAAGGGTAAATTGCACTGACCTCCCTGAGGTTTGAAAAAAATAAAGTAAGTTTTACTGTTTTAACATAATTACATTGACTTCTTTTTAAGATTGATTAAATGGACCAAAACTAATTCAAATGGTGCAAAACAAAAAAATAAACAACGCAAAGTATACATTGTTGTGCAAAAGAGATGACCATATCATTTTTTCATCCATGTCACTAACAAATTATTGATGAAAATGAGGCTAAGTGTTATATAAATTAAAATCTCAAGGGAGTTCACTGTCATTATGTCACAACTGTGGGACTTACTATATTTTCTCTAAACCTCAAAGGAGGTCAGTGTAATTTACCCATAAATAAAATTACCTCTCAAACAAAATCTTGTTGATCTTAGCATTTGTTGCCATCAACAAGTATGGACATCCAAACAAAAAAGACGCAATTTAAAGTTCTGGCAACCATTCTACAAGTTATTTCCTATGGAAATTTGTCATCAAACATCTACTACACAAACACACATCCTTTCTCCATGGGACGTATCCGTAAATGAAGCTTCCTTCAACAGGTCATTATGATTGTTAACCCTCTTGCAAATAAGTAAAAAAGCATATTGTAGATATATACAATAAATTACTAGCAGTGGGTGCAAACACAATGCCTTAGCATTTTTACATCAAAACTTTTAGACGATTTGATGAATGAGAAAGATGAATTTGAAAATTGTTAGCCATTATTCCATTATAACCGTTGAGCAGATATTTTATGGGAAATTGTTGGAAAATTAAAAATAAAAATAAAATGACAAAGCTTCAATATATGATTCGAGTTGTGTGCTAAATAGAATAGATTACAGATGAATAAATTCCAAAAATGAAGGATAGCCAACTCAATCGATGCCATACCATCCACCATATTGATAATGGTGTAAATAGAGAAAATGGAAAAGAGAATATAGATGCACTCACACATCTGATTAGTGACAATATGAAGCTCAAACCAGCATTGTTTTCTGAACATTACTAGCATTTTGCATGCATTTTATCGCGCTATTTTGCGCTGTGACCATTACTTGCATTTTGCATGCATTTTGTCGCGCAATCTTGCGCAGCTCATCGCACTGTTTTCTGCACATTACTTTCATTTGGCATGCATTTTATCACGCTATCTTGCGTACCTCATCGCACTGTTTTCTGCACATTACTTGCATTTTGCATGCATTTTATCGCGCTATCTTGGGCATCGCGCTATTCTGCGCGGTGGCCATTACTTGCATTTTGCATGCATTTTGTCGCGCTATCTTGCGCACCTCATCACACTGTTTTCTGCACATTACTTGCATTTTGAATGCATTTTGTCGCGCTATCTTGCGCCCCTCATATTTTGCGCTGTGATCATTACTTGCATTTTGCATGCATTTTATCGCGCTATCTTGCGCACCTCGTCGCACTGTTTTCTGCACATTACTTGCATTTTGCATGCATTTTATCGCGCTATCTTGCGCACCTCATCGCACTGTTTTCTGCACATTACTTTCATTTTGCATGCATTTTGTCGCGCTATCTTGCGCACCTCATCACACTTTTTTCTGCACATTATTTGCATTTTGCATGCATTTTATCGCCCTATTTTGCGCATCGCGCTACATTGCTCTGTGTCCATTACTTGCTTTTCCATGCATTTTATCGCGCTATCTTGCGCACCTCATCGCACTGTTTTCTGCACATTACTTGCATTTTGCATGCATTTTATCGCGCCATCTTGCGCTCCTCATCGCACTATTTTCTGCACATTACTTGCATTTTCCATGCGTTTTGTGGCGCTATCTTGCGCACCTCATCGCACTGATTTCTGCACATTACTTGCATTTTGCATGCATTTTGTCGCGCTTTCTTGCGCACCTCATCGCACGGTTTTCTACACATTACTTGCATTTTGCATGCATTTTGTCGCGCTATTTTGCGCAGTGACCATTACTTGCATTTTGCTTGCATTTTATCGATTTATCTTGCGCACCTCATCGCACTGTTTTCTGCACATTACTTGCATTTTCCACACATTTTATCGCACTATCTTGCGCACCTCATCGCACTGTTTTCTGCATATTACTTGCATTTTGCTTGCATTTTGTCGTGCTATCTTGCGCACCTCATCGCACTTTTTTCGGCACTTTACTTGCATTTTGCATGCATTTTATCGCGCTATCTTGCGCCCCTCGTCGCACTGTTTTCTGCAGATTACTTGCATTTTGCATGCATTTTATCGCGCTATCTTCCGCACCTCATCGCACTGTTCTCTGAACATTACTTGCATTTTGCATGCATTTTGTCGCGCTATCTTGCGCACCTCATCGCACTGTTTTCTGTACATTACTTGCATTTTTGCATGCATTTTATCGCGCCATTTTGCTCATCGCGCTATTTCGCGCTGTGACCATTACTTGCATTTTGCATGCATTTTATCGTGCTATCTTGCGCATCGCGCAATTTTGCGCTGTGACCATTAGTTACAATTTCCATGCATTTTATCGCTCGATCTTGCGCAGCTCATCGCACTGTTTTTCGCACATTACTTGCATTTTGCATGCATTTTATTGCGCTATCTTGCGTACCACATCGCACTGTTTTCTGCACATTACTTGCATTTTGCATGCATTTTATCGCGCTATCTTGCGCATCACACTATTTTGCACTGAGACCATTAATTGCATTATGCATGCATTTTATCGCGTTATCTTGCGCACCTCATCGCACTGTTTTCTGCACATTACTTGCATTTTGCATGCATTTTGGTTTTGAAAAGCGGTTGCGGTCACCGT
The DNA here is from genome assembly GCF_004153795.1 of Camellia sinensis. Classification (NCBI taxonomy): domain Eukaryota; kingdom Viridiplantae; phylum Streptophyta; class Magnoliopsida; order Ericales; family Theaceae; genus Camellia; species Camellia sinensis. The sequence continues at coordinate 640,199 of NW_021024549.1, forward strand.
AACGGTGGCGGTGGCGCGGTTAAGGTTGTGGGGTGTAAAGGCCGTAGCGTAACGGTTGCGGTAACCGGAACCGTGAATATTTTTATTTTTCGTACAATTTGAAAAAAACTTACTGATACGTATATTTTTTTTTCCATGATCATGTTTATTGGGTTTAAAATAAATATTGATTAATTTTTGTAAATTTTTAAGTATGATCCAATATATTTCATATTTTTAAATCACTATAAACTGAGTTTTTTACATTTTATTTTAATAATTAATGACTTTATATTATATAAAAAATCAATCACTAACTATTATATATAAGATAAACAATGACAAAAGTAAGAGAATAAATAAGAGTCTAAATATATATATACATATTTTTACCAAGCCAAATAGATAATGACCACACTTATTATTATTATTATTTTCAAACAATACATAGATAGACACACACAAACAAAATGGTTTAGTGATAGCAGCTGAATAGAATAGCATAGGTCTTACAGTTTCAACAAATCAATAACATGTTCTTCATCTTCCCTTTTCTCTCTCTATCTCTTGCTCCTCCATTTTCTCTCTTTATCTTCCCTCTTCTCTCCATCCCTTTTCTCCCATTTTCAGCTTTTTTTTGTGTGTTTTTTTGAAAGAAACAGTTTGGAACCATTACGTAACGGTGCGTAACAGGCCGTTACGGCTGTTACGGCACCGTTACGACCGCTACGGTAGCCGCTACGACCGACACACCTGTGAATCTCATTCACACTACAAAAGCGGCCGTAACAGGTGGCGGTAACCGCCAAAACCGTTACGTAACAGCGTTACGTAACGGTTGCGGCCGCTTTTTAAAACCTTGCCCATGAGACTCAAGGCTTCGTTTGGTTTGGAAACAAATTTTTAAAAGAAAATTTGACAAAAGGAAAAGAACATAAAACTAGTCAGTTCGGTTGCCTGGACATCAAACTGGTCCCAACAAAACCAATAATCAACACAACCAGTAGTCAAAACAAATTTAAACAAACATATTTAAGGGGTTTTTTTTTTTTTTGGCTGCAGCTTAGACCAACTCCAACACTACTCTCCATTTTTCATTGGCTAAATTACTAAAAAAAAAAATAGTAAGAATAATAAGCCCTTTATTTTACCTAAACACATTTTTGCTCCTACACCTCTCTCTTATTTACCTATTCATTCAAAAACGGTTAAAAGAGCCTCCGAGACTGATAGCTAGTTACCAACCCATCTTGTTAAAGAGCCTGTTAGTTGTTATTTTTTAGGCATATTTTTACATTTTTGTGAAAAAAATTCAACCTTTTTTAAGTAAAAAAAAAAAAGACTTTAAAAAATTAAAAATAATAATAATAATTCAGGAAAGCCAAAAATAAACCAAAAAAAATTAGGTTTTTTATATACTACTCTTAGGTTATTTCTGTCCTAGTGAATTTTTTAAAAAATATATAAATTTCCTATGTAGACTTTAAAAAATAAACAAAATTTGACATTAATTTCTTTATTTTTATTTTTATTTTTTTTAAAAATCCAGTTATAAGCTGATTAAGCAATATTGAGACTTGTTTGTTGAAACTAAACATCGGAGAATGCAGTTAAGTAAAATGCCCGGTTGTTTCATTGCTGTTTCTTGAATTATGAGTAGCTAGCAGCAACAAAACTGAGTGAAGTAATTGAGAAATACATGGCTATTCCAGAACTCAAAATGGATCAAATTAAGTAGCAAAAAGAAGAAACTAAGAAAGAATTAAGGCATGGAGAGGTACCGCAGCCAGTTTCGCCGACGATGAGAGTGGCGCGATTTTCCTGAATCTTCTCAACGATTTTGTGCCTGAGTCCCATTATTGGAAGATCAGAGAACTTCGGTGATGATGAAAACGGAGACGAATACGTTGAATATGATGATGAAGTCGGAGACGACGCCATTGTCAATACCTCAAAACCCTTGCTTTCTCTTTCTCTGTCTCTGTCTGTCTCTCTCAATTTATAGTCTCTCTCGCTCCTTATTGAATAAGGAAAAGAGAATAGAGAGATGAATGCATGAAAAGAGAATAGAGAGATGAATGCATGTTTTGGGAAAATACACACTCGCTAGATGCTCGCTCCGCCCACACGAGTCTCTCTCTCTCTCTCTGTCTCTCTCTCGCCCCAAGTCCCATTCTCTGTTGTTGACTTTGTTTGACCGCGAGCGAATGGTATTGCTCCGCCTACCTCGAGAGTCCGGATCTTCTGCCATACATTTCTGCGGCTATACAAAATGATGTCGTTTTGTATTAATTTTTTTTTATTCAAAAAATAGATAGACTTCCTTGTTTCCCTCATTTTCTCCTTCTCTTAGTCGTGTTTCCCTCCTTTTCTGAGTTGTGTTTTTCCCCTTCTCTGAGTCGTCCTTCCCCCTTTTTCTCTTTCTCTGTATCGTCTTCTTCGGCTTTGCACCATCTATTTGAGTCAGTGAACCCTAACAGAGAGATAGAGGCATCATGAGAGGCGACTGAAAAGGCAGAGTGAGGCACTGACGCGAAAGAGATAGAGGAGCAGCGCGATGGTGAGTCCGGCGGCGATGCGATGGCGGGAAGGCCACATTGCGGCGACAACAAGGTGTATTTCATCATCTTGCTGTTATATATATAGGGGTGTTTGGGAAGAAAAAAAATAGCCTAATTTAGGCTAAAATTCACAAAAAGACAAAATAGGCTAAAATAGCTTATAAGACAAAATATCACATCAAACCCATATTCATTTCACTTTTTCTCTCACAAACATCACATCCAACCATAAAAAAATCTAATCATCTTCCCAAACACAAAAATTTTAGCCTACTAAAATAGCCAAAAACTAAAATAGCCTACTAAAATAGCAACTTCCCAAACGAAGCCTATATATATATAGATTTGTTTCAGATTTACCCATTTCAGTTTGATTCATAGAAAAATGTTATCTTGTTGTTATATATATATATATATATATATATGTATATATGAATAGAGTTTTTTTAGATTTTAACCCATTTCAGATTGATTCATAGATGGTTGTTATTGATTCACAAATTAAAATCTGTATCTGTTGGGGATTCATAGATATGTATGTATATATGCATAAATGGTTGTTATTATTTGTTTCAGATTTGTTTTGATAAATATGTATATATGTATAGATGGTTTATTAACCCATTTCAGATTTTAATCTGTTGCCTAGGTTTAATCTGTTAATTCAAATCCATATTTTAATATTTTTTATTCAGATTAATTCAAATTTGATTTAGATTAATTCAAATTCGATTCAGATTTTAATTCAAATTTGATTCAGATTAACCCATGTTAATTCAAATTTGATTTGAATATATTTGATTCAGATTTTAATCTATTAATTCAAATTCAGATTTTTGAAATCAATTAATTCAAATTTTTTCATATGAAATGGGTTCAGTCAGTGAAGTAAGTCAGATTTTTTCATATGCAATTTTATGTTCTACATATATAGTTAATCACATTGATCTATTTTCAGATTCATAAATTTAGTTGTGGATTCATATAATTATATGGTTTATATATATGAATTGTAGGTAAATGTGATTTATATATATGAATGTGGTTTATATATATGAACCTGCAATTAAGTATAAATGTGGTTTATATATATGAATTGTAGGTAATGGAAGAAAATAATATTGTTGATGATTGTGGTTGGAAGCCGAAAGTGGGAATGCCATTTGACTCTGAACAAGCCGCATATGACTTTTATAATACGTATGGGGGAAAGGTGGGCTTTAGTATTAGGAAGGCATATGCAAACAAGAACAGACAGACGAAGGAGATAACATCACGCATGTTTGTATGTTACAAAGAGGGAAGTCGGGGTATTGACAAACGAGATCCACTTGTCAAAAATCCAAGACAAAAGGTAAGACGTGGTTGTGGTGCCAGATTTAGTATCGAGTTAGATAGAATATCAGGAAAATATATTGCTTGTGATTTTGTTGAACATCATAATCATGATCTTGTGCCTCAAGATTGCATTCATATGATGCCATCCCAAAGAAAAATTTCTAACACCCAAGCAATTGAAGTAGAATTAGCTTCACAATCTGGAATTCCTCTTAGGTCTGCTTATGAACTATTTGGTAGGGAATCTGGTGGAAGAGCATCACTTGGTTTTACCAAATTGGACCAAAAAAATTACCTAAGATCGAAGAGACAAAAAGATTTGGAATATGGGGAAGCGGGTAGTGTGTTGCATTACTTTCGTAAGAAAACTGTGGAAAATCCATCTTTTTTTTTATGCAGTCCAATTAGATTGTGATGAGCAGATAAGTAATATTTTTTGGACTGATGCTCAAATGATCATGGACTATGCTTAGTTCGGTGATGTAGTGACATTTGACACTACTTACAAACTAAATAATGAGCATAGACCTTTTGGATCATTTGTTGGATTTAATCATCATCGAGAAACAGTTATATTCGGTGCAGCGTTGATGTATGATGAGACTGCTGAATCTTTTACATGGTTGTTTCAAATTTTTTTGGAGGCAATGTCAAACAAAGCTCCGAAAACTATTTTCACAGATCAAGATGCTGCGATGGCTAAGGCCATTCCAATTGTCATGCCCGATACAAACCATCGTCTTTGTACGTGGCATTTGATGCAAAATGCTGTCAAGCATGTAAGTTCTGTTTTCGATGATGTAGGGGTGAAGGGTGTGTTTTCAAAATTTATGCATGACATTGATGATGAAGAAGAATTCCGAATACAGTGGGACCAAATGCTTGATAAGTATGATGCATTCGACAATCATTCGTTGGAGCAGACTTTTCGCGTGAAGGAGAAATGTGGATGGCCATATATTATGAATTCTTGGGCAGCTAGAATGAGTACTACTCAACTTAGTGAATCCTTTAATGCATTTCTGAAGGATTATTTGAATTGTGACCATAACTTGATGGAGTTCTTCATGCATTTTGAGAGGGTTCTTTATGAGAAGAGGTATAAGGAATTGGAAGCGGAGTATAATTTGTCCCAAAAATTGCCGAGGGTTTCAATTCCAACTGTGATGTTAAAGCAAGTGGCAGAGATTTACACGAAAACTATTTTTGAGGAATTCCAAAATGAGTATGTGCAGTCCATTGAAGCATCCATTATAGGCACTACTAATGATGGTGAGAGCACCAAATTCACAATAAGAACAATGGTAGATGGGAAAAAAGATAAGATTGTGACAATGGATAGAGGGGGTTGTTTGAGTTGTAGTTGTAAGAAGTTTGAAGTGAAGGGCATATTATGTCGACATTGTCTCAAGGTGCTTAGAGATATATTCAATGCAACGGAACTTCCTCCACAATATATACTCAAACGATGGACTAAAAAAGCAAGGGCTGAACGAGTGAAAGATAGACGTGGGTATGAAATGACGGCTGATGTGAAATTACATCAAAGTGACCGATATCGGTCATTAATGACCATGTTTAGAGCAATAGTGAGTAGAGCCGCTGAAAGTGAAGAAACTTATCAGTTGTTAGTTTCAAAAGGTGAAGAATTGAGTGTAATAGTTGAAGACAAATTAAGTCTCCACATTTGTGGTCAAGTGGAGGTAACTGATTTGAGAAATTCGTCAAGCAACGCATGCCTACAGAGTGATGAAGTAGATTGTCCAATCCAAGCTGAGGGACTGAAGAAAAGAGAGTCAACTAGTAAGGGAAGAAGGAGGATCAAAGGCGGGATGGAAAAAGCTATTGCAAAGAAGAAAAAGATGCAATCTATTCAGGTTTGGACATGACAAATTGCATACGATTAAAATACAGTAGATTAGTAAACTAAAACATTGATTTTATTTAGTAATGACCCACTTTCATTAAGGTTTTTCGTTGTGTGTAGGGTGGCGCTGATTATACTCCCCAATGTGAATCTCAGCCTCATTTCCGCATGGGTAATAATTCTATTCAGGTAATATTTAGTAATGTGGTTTTTATATGGTTAGTTTGATGAGTTCATTTCATTAAGTTTGTTCATTATATGGTTAATTGTTGTTATGTGTAATTGGTTTGCTTCGCAATGTAGTCGGGTGGTACTGTTTACACTTCCCAAGGTGAATCACAACCTTATGTCATAATGGGTGGTAATTCTATTCAGGTATTTAATGGGTGAATCATGGATGGTAATTTTATTCATGGGTGAATCACAACCTCATTACTATTTACACTTCCCAAGTTGGGTTGCTTGGCATTTAATTATTTTTATCTGTAATTGGTTTGTCTGGCAATGCAGTCGGGTGATGCTATTTATACTTGCCAAGGTCAATCACAATCGCGTTTCGTCATGGGTGGTAATTCTACTCAGGTAATAGTTTTTTGTGTGCAAGTTTTTAAGAAAATGTTAAATAATGACCATGTTTTTTATTCAAATATTTTGTTTACATAGTTTCTATTGGTTGTATTTAGGATCATGGTCTTGGTGTCAATTTTTCTCAATCACAACCTCGTTTTGTCATGGGTATTAATTATAATAAGGTAATATTAATGTTCAATGATGTTTTTTTTGTTTTTAAAATTTTTTGGTTATTAATATTTTTTTTTGTTTTTCGTCATGGGTATTAATTTAGGATCATCGTCATGATATGTACATTTCTCCATCTCAACCTCGACCTCAAGTTCTTATGGGTGGTACAAGTGGTCCTTCTCTTACGTATGGTACATATGATGTGAGTTATAATTAGTGACATAGTTTACATTTAAAATGTAGTATACATTGTAATCGAAGTTGAATACATGGTTTGGTGTATTGTAGGGGAATAACACGGCTCAGTCAATGCCTTCTGTGTATCCCACTCACAGATCTTTTCAGGGGTTGCTTCGAGGTACAAGTGTTGAAAACTTTGCAGTCCATCTCTCGCAAGCGTCACATAGTCCTGCTGACAGTCATGTAGATGGACATGCCTGAGAAGTTTATTTTATCTTCATTTGTTTTGGACAGATGTATTTTGTGTTGGACAGATTTATAATGATGTGGATAGATTTTGACAGTTTTCTTTTATTTTGGACAGATTTGGTGTTATGAATGTTGGACAGATTTGGTTGTGCTATTTTGTGTTGCACGGGTTTATAATGTTGTGGACAAATTTTGAATGATATGGACATCCTATGGATAGTTTGCTTTTATTTTGGACAGATTTTTTGGTTTTGGACATTTTTTTTTTGTTTTGGACAGATTTGGACAGATTTATAATGATCTGCACAGATTTTTTGGTTTTGGACAGTTTTTTTTGGTTTTGGACAGATTTGGAGTGGTTTTATAATGATCTGGTTTTTGGACAGATTTGGACAGGTTTATAATGATTTGCACAAATTTTTTGGTTTTGGACTGATTTTTTGGTTTTGGACAGTTTTTTTTTGGTTTTGGACAGGTTTATAATGATTTGCACAGATTTTTTGGTTTTGGACTGATTTTTTGGTTTTGGACAATTTTTTTTTGGTTTTGGACAGATTTGGACTGGTTTATAATGATTTGGATTTTGGACAGATTTGGACAAGTTTATAATGATCTGCACAGATTTTTTGGTTTCGGACTGATTTTGGACAGTTTTGGTTGTCTTATTTTGTGTTACACAGGTTTATAATGTTGTGGACAGATTTTGGAATGATCTGGACAGATTTTGGAATGATCTGGACAGATTTGGACAGTTTTTTTTGTTTTGGACAGGTTCTTTCTTTTTTTTTGGACAGATTTGGTTTTGGACAGTGTTATTTTGTGTTGTCTGCACAGATGTGGATTTTGGACAGATTTGGATACATGTATACTATTTTGGACAGATTCGGTTATGTTGTAGACAGATTTGGTTGTGTTATGTTGTGGACAGATTTGGTGAAGAACAAGTATGACCTGACCAATAATAAGAATATAAAATAATGAAATCTGTCCACAACATTATAAAATAATGAGATCTGTCCACAACATTATAAAATAATGAAGTCGTCAAGCATAGGTAATTTCAGGTAACGTCATTGACAGAAACAAAAAAGAAGCGCATCACATTCGTCAAACGTAGTTAATTCCATTAAGCTTTACATATCAACATTCATAGTTTAAGGTGTACAACATTCATAGTTTAAGGTCTACAACATTCAAAACCCAAATACATCCAAAAAAAAAAAAAAAAACAAAATACCAAAAAAATAACTAAAAGGTTACATTCACTTCAGTAGTGCTATTAGCATGGTAAAACTAATCAACACTATGGCTGTGAACATAAACAGTTTCATAGCTTCTTGGTTTGCTTCAACTCGTTCCAATTTATTTATAATTTGATTGAGTTTGTCAACATCATAATCATAGCCTCTCTCATCTTCATTCTTCATATGACTAGCTTTACTTTTCCTTTGGATATTTGATGCATTCCCAGTCGAAGCAGGTCCCCACCCAAAGAACTCGCACACCCTATTTGGACACTTGAAATACAGCCTCCCTGGATTTTTCTCTGATTCTGATATGAACACTGCAGACAAAGCTTCAATATATGATTCGAGTTGTGTGCTAAATAGAATAGATTACAGATGAATAAATTCCAAAAATGAAGGATAGCCAACTCAATCGATGCCATACCATCCACCATATTGATAATGGTGTAAATAGAGAAAATGGAAAAGAGAATATAGATGCACTCACACATCTGATTAGTGACAATATGAAGCTCAAACCAAAGCATGGACTAAAGTTTCTCATCAGTAGATTGGCTAGGAGGATATACCTTGCTGATACGACCTTTGAATGACCAATATGGTAACCAACCTCACCCCCTACTTCACAGTTACGAGCTTTTGCCACCATTCTAGCAACAGCCACAACAGCAAATCCCCTTGGCTGTGTACGTAATATGGGCTTCATGTTTTCTTCTAGGAGAAATTGTGGGACTTGTGAACTCTTACCTTAATAAACAAACAACAATGAACCTTTAAAACCAACCCCCCAAAAAAAATAAATAAATAAAAAAACTTGAGATTTTAAGTAAAATCTGTAGCATTAACAACTTGTATGATGACTTGTTGGAACCGTGAACATTTAAGTTATTAGGGAAAGTATCTTCCATCTTCATTGCTTAAATCTTGACAAACATGAATAAAATAACAACCAGGAGTCAACATTGATTTTTTAACTGCCGCAACAAGTTAAAACAGAGAAAGGTCTATTAAAAAAAGTACATCCAAATTTCTTTTTTCCTTTTTTTTTTTTAAGATAACGAGGAACCTCTAATTACATCTAATTTTCTAAAGCACCTAAATATGCTTCATGCACATAATACACTATAAATTTATTAACAATTTAGTTAAATGCACGAGATTACATACAATAATTTCCCAGCAGGCCTACAGAGAAGATTATACAAACTAATCAATTTTGACAAATCAACGTAAAGACAACCTAAGCTAAGTTATTTCCAAGTTCCAGCCAGATACTGAGAAAAAAAGATTCATGTAGCCAAACCCCATGAGACTCAAGGCTTCGTTTGGTTTGGAAACAAATTTTTAAAAGAAAATTTGACAAAAGGAAAAGAACATAAAACTAGTCAGTTCGGTTGCCTGGACATCAAACTGGTCCCAACAAAACCAATAATCAACACAACCAGTAGTCAAAACAAATTTAAACAAACATATTTAAGGGGTTTTTTTTTTTTTTGGCTGCAGCTTAGACCAACTCCAACACTACTCTCCATTTTTCACTGGCTAAATTACAAAAAAAAAATAATAAGAATAATAAGCCCTTTATTTTACCTAAACACATTTTTGCTCCAACACCTCTCTCTATTTTACCTATTCATTCAAAAACGGTTAAAAGAGCCTCCAAGACTGATAGCTAGTTAGCTAGATTGTCGAAGGCAGTGAAATGGTGTGAGTCTAGCTACAATAACCAACCCATCTTGTTAAAGAGCCTGTTAGTTGATATTTTTTAGGCATATTTTTACATTTTTGTGAAAAAAATTCAACCTTTTTTAAGTAAAAAAAAAAAAGACTTTAAAAAATAAAAAATAATAATAATAATTCAGGAAAGCCAAAACTAAACCAAAAAAAATTAGGTTTTTTATATACTACTCTTAGGTTATTTCCGTCCTAGTGAATTTTTTAAAAAATATATAAATTTCCTAAGTAGACTTTAAAAAATAAACAAAATTTGACATTAATTTCTTTATTTTTATTTTTATTATTTTTTTAAAAATCCAGTTATAAGCTGATTAAGCAATATTGAGACTTGTTTGTTGGAACTAAACATCGGAGAATGCAGTTAAGTAAAATGCCCGGTTGTTTCATTGCTGTTTCTTGAATTATGGGTAGCTAGCAGCAACAAAACAGAGTGAAGTAATTGAGAAATACATGGCTATTCCAGAACTCAAAATGGATCAAATTAAGTAGCAAAAAGAAGAAACTAAGAAAGAATTAAGGCATGGAGAGGTACCGCAGCCAGTTTCGCCGACGATGAGAGTGGCGCGATTTTCCTGAATCTGCTCAACGATTTTGTGCCTGAGTCCCATTATTGGAAGATCAGAGAACTTCGGTGATGATGAAAACGGAGACGAATACGTTGAATATGATGATGAAGTCGGAGACGACGCCATTGTCATACCTCAAAACCCTTGCTTTCTCTTTCTCTTTCTCTTTCTCTGTCTCTGTCTCTGTCTGTCTCTCTCAATTTATAGTCTCTCTCGCTCCTTATTGAATAAGGAAAAGAGAATAGAGATGAATGCATGAAAAGAGAATAGAGAGATGAATGCAGGTTTTGGGAAAATACACGCTCGCTACATGCTCGCTCCGCCCACACGAGTCTCTCTCTCTCTCTCTCTCTCTCTCTCTCTCTCTCGCCCCAAGTCCCATTCTCTGTTGTTGACTTTGTTTGACCGCGAGCGAATGGTATTGCTCCGCCTACCTCCAACCCCACACCAAATATTTCATTAAATTTAAATTATTTTTTACGATTCTAATTCAGCATCAAATATTTTATTAAATTCAAAAAAAAAATTAAATCATTTATCAAATTAAAGATGAGTATACCTTTTATCAAATCATTATTCATAATCATTTGAGTTATAAGTCATTTTTACCATTAGACGACCCTCAAATGTTAGGTTGGTTGTCTTCTAATTGACCACCTCCTTGTAAATATTTATAAAAAAATTACACTGGCCAGTCGATCGGCCCAACATCTATCATGACAATTGGTGTTTTAATAAAATGTTCAAATCTTTCGTTGAAACACGTTATATTAAATGAAATTTTTATTCAAATTTAATGGAAAAAAAAAAAGAGATTCTCGCAGACTTTATAAAATGGACGAGAATTGACTTCGTCACAAGTTATATTTTGATAATTTAAACTATTTATTTTGTTAAGTATTTTGTGTATTTTATTTATCAATAAAAATTATGTCGATTCGATAATTGTAAGTTTTTTTCAATTTATTATTTTTATAATAAAAAAATGCATGATTCGTTTTTGTTAAAATATAATTATCGTTCATTTTTTTAATAAAAACACGATGAATTGAATAAGTTATCGTTAGTGAATTGTTGTTCATTTTTCTAATGAAAAAAGGGTAAATTGAACAATTTAAAGTAATCAAATCAACCTAATTTTTTTGTGAATAAAATATATATAGTGTCTAACAAAATAAACAAATCAGATCATCGAGACAGTGCCTGTGCCAAACAATCCATTACAGTTCAGATTTTGGATTAGAATAATCATCTTCTTTATAAAATATCAATAACACAACAAACTCATAATTTATCTAAAAAATAAATAATAATTCAAATTTATTTTACTCAAAAACTTCATATTTTATCGTTTTAATTTTCACCATACACACATTTGAAATAAATTATAAATTGATAAAGTGAGTTTATAACATTTTTGATAAATTATTATAGGGTAAAGGTACACGCGAGATGCATTGACGCGTTTACTTTTTGGTTCCTTCGTGACCACGTTACGAGAAAGAGCTGTGCTACATAGCTAAAAAGGGTGCCCCCCGAATCCCCCTAATCCAAAAACGACGTCGTTTCGTCGTTTTTGAATTTTTTTTTTTGTTTTTTTTTTGGTTCAATCAGAGAAGAAGCAGAAGAAGGGAAGAAAGAGAGAAGAAGGGAAGAAGAAGAAAGAGGTAGACGGCGGCGGCGGAGGCAGACGACAGACGAGCTGCGACGATCGGCCGAGCTGGGGCGATCGGCTGGGTGATCAGCAGAATGGAGGGGCCTCTCTCTCTCTCTGTTTCCCTCTCTCCTCTCCTGTCTCTTTCTCCCTCTCTCTCTCCGACGATCGGCTGGGTGATCGGCAGATGGAGGGGCCTCTCCCTTTCTCTGTTTCCTTCTCTCCTCTCATCTCTCTATCTCGCCTTCCTCTCCTCCTCTCTTTCTCCCTCTGTTTCTCCCTCTTTCTCCCTCTGTTTCAGAAAAAAAAAAAATAGAATGCCCAAAACGACGTTGTTTTGGGCATTCGGGGGATTCGGGGGGAAGAACTTTCGAGCTACTCTCCGACGATCGGCTGGGTGATCGGCAGATGGAGGGGCCTCTCCCTTTCTCTGTTTCCTTCTCTCCTCTCATCTCTCTATCTCGCCTTCCTCTCCTCCTCTCTTTCTCCCTCTGTTTCTCCCTCTTTCTCCCTCTGTTTCAGAAAAAAAAAATAGAATGCCCAAAACGACGTCGTTTTGGGCATTCGGGGGATTCGGGGGGAAGAACTTTCGAGCTACAAATCATTAATCTTACGAGAGAGTGGGTCCCCGAATGTTTTTGTTTTGTATTGGCTCCACCGGATTGCATCATGTGGAAAAAACTACATAGGACATAGGAATCCAGATAATTTTATTTTTATTTTTTTTTGGCAAATAAGATAAGATAAAGGTTTGTTTGGGTAGATAAATTTTAATTTTTTAATTAAAATATAAATTTAAATTTTACATGTTTGAAAATTATTTTTAAAAATTTTATAACAAAAAGTATATAAAAGTAGACATAATGTAAATAAATTTTTGATGTTTTTATATGATTTTTTTAACTAATTTAACCCATAGCCAAATAATCCCTTAGCAAATGTTGTTTTACTAATTTTTTTTTATTTTTCAATTTTTTTAGAATTCAAAATTTGGATGTATTTTTAAATTATTAAGAAAAAATATTTTTCAAATTATATTTTTAATAATAAATCATCATATTGTCCTTATAGTATCGTAGAGCCTTCTTGTAAACCCAAATTGGAATTTCTTAAAGTATTTAGGGCAAATTTGTGTTTTCATAAATTTACTTTCTTTAATAAATAATATTTGTGTGTGTGTGTGTGTGTGGAAGATCTATCCTAAACAACTTTACTTGCTTTTGATTTTTTTATCAATAAATAATCTACTTATTTAATTATTTCCAAACAATAGCTAAGTATTTTAGAAATATGGTTAAAAGTCATCTTTCAGCTTTTAACCAATTTTTTATCATATCATCTCTTACATTTTTTTTTTCATGTTTTTTGAAAAAAATTAAAAAAAAAACCAAAAAAATCAATTTTTAACTATTTTCTCAAAACAACCCTCCATTCAATAAAACAATGCATGAAGTGATTAAAATCTATTTGAAGTGTATTGTTGCACATTATCTCGAACAATCTCAATTAAACAATATGATTTATGTATTTTTTGTATTATAGTATTTATACTAAAATTTATTGTTTGCTCTGTTTATTTTCATTTTTAGATTATTTTTATGATAAATTTTTTTGTTCCACAAATATGAATTAGTTTAATAAAATTAAATATTTTAAAAAATTGATTTTTTTTTAAATTACACATATAATAAAACCATATAAAAATTTATGAGTGCTCTTATGCCTCATTTGGGAATAGACTATTTTAGTAGTTTTTTGACTTTTTGACTAAAATATGAGGTAAAAAAAACTAGTATATTTGAAATGACTTTTTGATTTTTTATGAAAAGATGTGCAACAAAATAGAGAAAAAAATAAATCTTTAATTTTTTGGTATAGATTGCTGACTTTTTAATTTTTTTATAACTTTTTGACTAAAAAAATCACTTGCCAAAAGAAACCCTAGGCTTCCAAAAATCTTGAACCACTACTGGTGGTGGTGGTGTGGTGGAGTAAGTGAAAGTGATAGTATGGTAGCATTGCTAAGATATTAGTCTAAAAAATATTTTCGTGTCCACAAAATAAATTTATTTTTAATTTTTTCATTAATGTTTTTTTTTATCGTACTAAATGCCAAAACACAGCGTAAATTGTAGGCTCTCAAACTAGTATATATATATCCCCAAGAAAACATACTTCTTTAAACCTATGCCTCCATGGATTATGTAAAAAGGTAAGAAAAAAAGTGGTTATATGAACATGATTGCTTATTGTTTACTTCATAAAAATGAAAAAGCACAAACTTGAGTTTATTGGAGGATCACAGATCTCTAATCTCTATTCTGTCCCCTTACGAGAACATTCACTATACAGCAGAGCTACAAATATGGTACAACAGGATACAGACAAAAGAGGATAGACACGACGAGCCTACACCGATTTGAAATCTCATATATAGTGGAGGCCAACCGCTGGACAGGTCAGACCGGGCAAGAACGGTCAATAAATATGTCTCCACGGTATGATCCAGAATTCTCCATTTCCCAGCTTCTTGTGTCGTAATGCAGAAACATTACCTGTTTGCAAGCATAAAATTTAGAATTTTTTAGTCTAGTGAAAGTGAAGATCCAAAGCGAAATGATAGGGATAAAACATTCATAGTTCGAGTAACAGTGACAGTTCTAGTCACAGACAGTAATGAATGAAGCACATTCTGAATTTTATCTGTGATGAAAATTATTTAGTTAGGCATAGTGATGGAGACAGTATTTCCATTTGAACAATGAAAATTCTCGTCCTACATGTACAGGATATTTCAAGAAGTGAACAGCTTTCTTAGTAACAGGGTCTGAGGAAACAATAAGAAAAATGATTTCATTATATTTCTGCTTACAACTTAAGAAGCAGAAATAATTTATATACGCTGAAAAAAACTGATTATTGGGAAGCAGAGAAAAGAGTGCTTTTAGCTTATATTTTCTGATTATCAGCTTTCAACTTGCAAAAAACTACACCAAACAGGACTATTGTTAGTTTACCCAGTTTGAGAAAGCCGCCTCCAGTTCATTAGTTGGTGAGACTGTGGATGCCTCTGCAAGAAAGATGAACTAGTTCCAATCCCATTTTCTTCACCCACAAACTGCTCCGAGTAACTAGAAGTCGAGGGAGACCACACGGGAACTACGCCTCCGTCCCTTTCTCTCCTACTACTATTACTAGAAGATTCTGCCATGGAATCTTCAGCATTTTGCAGACCTATTCTAATGTTAAATTGTGGTGGAGTTGCGTTGCTTCGGACTGCTTGCAATTGCATAACACCTTGGTTTAGTACTTCTCTCCTCGGTTCTTGATTTACATTGACATTCGTTGGCACTTCAGCCCTACTGTCTGTTGCACGATTTCTGAGATCAAGAGAAACTTCTTCCTCTTCAACCCTTAACAATGAAGAAGTCATGCTGGGGACCATCTGATCCTCATACCGTCGGGCCATTGTAGGGTTGTTGTTCCTTGCAGGTTCATGGACGTCGACGTCCATTTGTGTGTCAGGAGGGAATGCAACGGGCAATGCCTCGGATTCTCCGAGCCCTTCTTCAGTTCCATTCTCAAGTGCTGCTCTTGAAGTTGCTTCATGTTGCCACATCTCTGAAAGTGCTTCTTGCAACCGGGCTTTTGCTGCGTCTATTTCTACAATGGGAAGAGGATAGTTGGAGCCGAGCTCAATTCCAGCAGCTTGGAGTACAGATTCTGGTGCATTCCAAGGGTGGTGTATCCATTCAGTAGGCAGTCTAGCAAGTTCAGGCAGCCACCGGCGTACATACTCTCCATTTGGGTCGAATTTGTAACCCTCAAACTGCAAAAAACCAATGAGTAAATATGAAACTCCACTCTGCTGACATTTTTTATCACATAATAAAATAAAAAAAAA
>NW_021024549.1:660755-736830 GCF_004153795.1 Camellia sinensis
TTATGATTGAACATTCGTATTTTTCATGTTTTCACACTCATGTTTTTCATGTTCATCAGCAGAGGGAAACCCAGAGTTTCCCGACCTCTTTTCCTTGCATGTGGCCCTCGGGAACACACCTCGGTGAGGAGGTGTGGAACCTCGGCCTGGACCTGGTTGGTGCCCAGCATGTTTCCGAAATCAATTGTATACATACGAAACTGTTGAGGGTGCATTCAATAGGCTTTGCCCTGTGTTTGTAGGACTTGGGCTTGTCTCGACCCCGACGTGTGAAGAACTATGTGAGTGGTATTTTTAATAAAGCTATGTTACACTTGCTTTCATAAATCTCGTCTTGCCTTGTTTTGAAAAGTACTTGATCTAGCATGAATGACTATCCCTACTTGTATATTAAGCACTATCTTGTTTTGATGACATTTCTTGAAAGTCCTTAGTTGCAGGGGACTATAATGCAACTGCACTCTTGTCTTGAAAGTCCTTAGTTGCAGGGGACTATAATGCAACTGCACTCTTGTCTTGAAAGTCCTTAGTTGCAGGGGACTATAATGCAACTGCACTCTTGTCTTGAAAGTCCTTAGTTGCAGGGGACTATAATGCAACTGCACTCTTGTCTTGAAAGTCCTTAGTTGCAGGGGACTATAATGCAACTGCACTCTTGTCTTGAAAGTCCTTAGTTGCAGGGGACTATAATGCAACTGCACTCTTGTCTTGAAAGTCCTTAGTTGCAGGGGACTATAATGCAACTGCACTCTTGTCTTGAAAGTCCTTAGTTGCAGGGGACTATAATGCAACTGCACTCTTGTCTTGAAAGTCCTTAGTTGCAGGGGACTATAATGCAACTGCACTCTTGTCTTGAAAGTCCTTAGTTGCAGGGGACTATAATGCAACTGCACTCTTGTCTTGAAAGTCCTTAGTTGCAGGGGACTATAATGCAACTGCACTCTTGTCTTGAAAGTCCTTAGTTGCAGGGGACTATAATGCAACTGCACTCTTGTCTTGAAAGTCCTTAGTTGCAGGGGACTATAATGCAACTGCACTCTTGTCTTGAAAGTCCTTAGTTGCAGGGGACTATAATGCAACTGCACTCTTGTCTTGAAAGTCCTTAGTTGCAGGGGACTATAATGCAACTGCACTCTTGTCTTGAAAGTCCTTAGTTGCAGGGGACTATAATGCAACTGCACTCTTGTCTTGAAAGTCCTTAGTTGCAGGGGACTATAATGCAACTGCACTCTTGTCTTGAAAGTCCTTAGTTGCAGGGGACTATAATGCAACTGCACTCTTGTCTTGAAAGTCCTTAGTTGCAGGGGACTATAATGCAACTGCACTCTTGTCTTGAAAGTCCTTAGTTGCAGGGGACTATAATGCAACTGCACTCTTGTCTTGAAAGTCCTTAGCTGCAGGGGACTATAATGCAACTGCACTCTTGTCTTGGAATTGTCATCACCCCCTTGTATTAAGTAGATGTAATAACATCCAAAGAACTTGAAAGGCCGACAGTGAACTTGATTTCCCCCTTGATTGTAAAGTATGCTATGTATTGTTTTGAAAGAAATCTTGGATATCAATCATGCAAAACCTTTATTTCTAATATCATTCACTGAGTATCCAAGCTCACCCTCTCTATATATATGTAGGTGATGAGCAAGAAGGCAATGAGGCCTAGACGTGTAGCCGATGTGTTTTTGGGTGCATTGCCGACGTGTTTTGGATTAGCATTTTGCACCATCTTGAAGATTATGCTTCTTAGCTTATATTTCTTGTGCACTTGTATATGTCGGCTTGAGAAGCCTTTTGGTCAAGATGTATTTTGTATCTCATTCCCTTATTGTATCTAAGTTGTAAGACTTTGTAAAAATGTATGTCATTTCATTGGACTTAAGCACGGCTCTCATGGACTATCTAGATTCAGTATACGTATATATGTTGCTTCCGCACTTGTAAGCCCCATATTTTATACTCTGATTGTGTGCGATTCTTGTAAGTCGGCCTTCGGTAATCTCGGATTACTGGCCATCACGGCACCAAACTACTAGGGGCGGTTTGGGGGCGTGACAGTGTTGGTTTGTCCTTAGTGACAGTTAGTATGTCTTGGAGAGACGGTGGTGTTTTGAGTCCTTTCTGCTTAGTGGTTGGTTGGTCGTTAGTCAGTGGACTAGTGTGTTTGGAGTTAGTTATAACCTTGCGTGGTGAGTGATGTGAGGTGTAGTGTGGGGTGTGTTTCCAATTGAGTGAGTGGTTTTAAGTTTTGTAACCCATGGAAAGGGTGTTGGTGGTGTTAGAGATTCTAGAACACGAAGAGTTGGGATTGCCCTTGTAGATGTGGATAGTGTCGGTGTATAATTCTGAGTATGGTGTTGGTAACCTAGAGGTTAGTGTTGTAGGGTGTGGTTGGTTGGGATGTGAGTTGTGGTTTGACTCCTTTCAGGGTTGGTGGAGTTTGTTAGGCCATCTAGGATTGGGATTTCTCTTTTTAGATGACGGGTGGTTGGAATAGGTGGAGTTGTTTTCCCTATAGTTGGGTGAAGTAGTTAGTTGAATACTTACAGGAGTTGTAGTTGCTTTGGGTAATTCGATAAGGCACGAGGTGTGTTAGGAGGTCATGAATGGTGTGATTGGTTTTGAGTTGGTGTTTTGGCGACAGGTTGTCGCAGTGGGCTGGTTTAGAGTTGACCTAGTAGAATGGTACGGTGTAGTGTAAGGTTGTATCCAAAGGTGGAGTATTCTTTTATTCTAGGTATAAAGAGACTTAGAGTTACTAGTGTTTTGAGAATAGCGTGTTGTTTCATTGGGTATAGACTTGTATCTTAATGGTGGGTAATGTTAGCGGATCTTGGTATTATCTAGTTGGTTGTTTCTTGTAAAGGGATGTTAGTCCCTTATCGTAGTATTAGTTGTTAGTGTTTGGTGGGTGGTGTGTTCTGAACACCTTGTGTTGTATTTTGAGTAGTGTTACTGTGGACATTTCCTAAGTTCAAGAATTTATTTATTGTATTTGGGTGTGGGAGGTGTGTACCTCAATTCTGGTTAAGTTAAGAGATGTTTTCAGAAGGGTTAGTCGAGTATGTAACCCATGGTTGGTATGTGACCTATTTGTAGGGTCACAGTGGTTGTGTGTTTATTGATCGAGGTTTGGAATGAGGGCAAGGAGGTAATTGTCTTCGAAGATGGGTTGCGTTTTGGCTCACATAGTGTTCTAGGTTGGTTGAGAGACTAATTGAGAATGTAGTGTTCTATGCCTTGGGTGGAGGAGGTTGAGAGCTTCTTTTGTTCTTCTGTAGAGTTAGAATTGTATGACTTTGAAAAGCTTGTAAGTGTTGTGTATATGTGTTGGGGTCTAGTTCAAGGTATTTGTTCAGTAAGTATTAGCAATTGGTAGGTTGGCCAGGAAACTTAGTATTTTGGTTGTACTCGTGTAATGGGTGATGGGATAGAATGTGGATTAGAGAGTTGACTTTATTGGTCACTGATGGATAGAGGTGTTGTGTTTACTTGTTGTTTGGTGTGGGTTGTTATGTTGTGTCGGTGGCATTGTAGCATGGTAGACTTTTGTGAGTTGACTTGGTGCGAAAGAATAAATATGTGAATTTCATTGTTGTGCACTCGGTCGAGATTATGAATCTTGGATATCAATCATGCAAAACCTTTATTTCTAATATCATTCACTGAGTATCCAAGCTCACCCTCTCTATATATATGTAGGTGATGAGCAAGAAGGCAATGAGGCCTAGACGTGTAGCCGATGTGTTTTTGGGTGCATTGCCGACGTGTTTTGGATTAGCATTTTTGTACCATCTTGAAGATCATGCTTCTTGGCTTATTTTTCATTTGTACTTGTATATGTCGGCTTGAGAAGCCTTTTGGTCAAGATGTGTTTTGTATCTCATTTCCTTATTGTATTTAAGTTGTAAGACTTTATAAAGATGTATGTCATTTCATTGGACTTATGCACGGCTCTCATGGACTATTTAGATTCTGTATATACACATATTGCTTCTGCACCTGTAAGCCCCATATTTCATAACTCTGATTGTGTGTGATTCTTGTAAGTCGGCCTTCGGTAATCTCGGATTACTGGCCATCACGGCACCAAACTACTAGGGGCGGTTTGGGGGCGTGACAACAAATCTGGACAGGTTTTCGAATATAGCTTGTAAATGAATTTCTGTAGGTGCTATGCAAATTATGAGAATTGGAACTGAAACTAGACATGTTGATTATTGTTTTTGTGCAATTTCAGCACCTAAAAGAACCTGGAAGTATTTTTACCAAAGCATTCTTGTTAACCCTACAGAACTGAACAGTGCTGGAAATGATGTTTTATTGTGTTATTTATTTCTAAGTATTTCAAAGCATGCCTAATGTTATTTGCTTGCCTTACCATACCATAAATCTGCAATTTTATTATTATTTATTTTTTATATAATTGCAGGACATGTGGCATCCTCCTACTCATTTGGAGGTTATGAGAAGTTATGAAATGTGAAAAGATGATGGAGAATAAAGTAGAGAACATGGAGCATGAAGTGGAGGTTGAAGGAAGTTATGAAAAATCATGTAATAGGAAATGGAGGAGGTGGAAGAGTGGGTAGTTTTAGGTAGTTTTTTCCTACAAATGTTTGCCTATGAATAGCCATTTATGACTACATTGCATGGAATCCAGAATTTAAATCAAAGACAAATGATTTCAATATTTCTTGTCATTTTCCTTATCTTCGGAGTAGTTTAATATAGATTTATATTTCAAAGCATTTTATGCACTTCCTTTTTGAAGCATAGGAGTAGAGGTAAGTAATTATTACTTTGATTGTTCACTCAATCATCTTTCTCCGTCTCCCTCATTCTTCTTTTAATTTTTCTTTTCTCTACACTTGGCAATTTTGAAGTCCTCTTTGTTGAGGCAAAAGAATCGTCAACGCAGTCACTTGATAATTGGCTTGAATTTAATCTGTAAGGATTTTTCAATTCTTGCTGGCACGCTCGCATTTATGATATTTTCCTTCGTAGAAAAAATAAGCCAACAATTTTTGGCACGCCCAGTGGGACTGCCAAGTGTAAGAAATGACAAACGATTTGGATTTCGCCATTTGAACTTGTCAATATGAAATATATTGGCGTGAAAGAAAAATTTTGGATCTTCAAGAAATGATCCATTTTCTTGATAAAAAAAATTCCCAAGTTGTTTCTTCATTACCATATTATTTGGTAAAAGAAAAAATACACCACGTAATTGGAGTAACTCATCAACTTGAGTTGTTTCTTCATTACCATATTATTTGGTAAAAGAAAAAATACACCACGTAATTGGTGTAACTCAT
The DNA here is from genome assembly GCF_004153795.1 of Camellia sinensis. Classification (NCBI taxonomy): domain Eukaryota; kingdom Viridiplantae; phylum Streptophyta; class Magnoliopsida; order Ericales; family Theaceae; genus Camellia; species Camellia sinensis. The sequence continues at coordinate 666,071 of NW_021024549.1, forward strand.
CAACTTGATGTGGAAATTTGTCAATGGAGACATGAGTTATTAACCCTTTTTGTCAAGTCTTTAATGACTAAATTTTGTGGGGTTTTACAAAATGTTTTTAAGTCATTTGTGATTGAAATTAGTGAAAATATAATTTCATCAATGGCTTGGGGGGGGGGGGGTCGAAAAACCCATTTTTAAAAAGCCAACTTATGAAAATAACTTTGATAAAAGTATGTTGTTGAGCCAAGCATGGTTAAAAATGATGTTCCATATAGAGCTCGGGCGATTGAAAGAATCATTCTTAGAGAGTCACACCATGGAAACAACATGTCTATGAAGGATTTTCATAAGCCATTAATGGCTAAAATGGAACAACCCATTAAGCCAAAAAATGATGAAACTCACATGGAGGGTTTTCATAAGCCGTTAGTGGCTAAAATAGAAAAACAACCCCATCTATTAATAAATGATGAAAGTTATTTGGCTAGAGAACATGTTCTCAACCCAAATATGGCTAAGAATGATGAACAATTTAATGTTCATGAATTTGAATTTTTTGAAATTGTTCAAAATGTCAAGTTGTTTGAATTTTTAAGACCATCTTGTACTATGGTTCTTGGTGTTCAAAACCTGCTTTGGATTTGTGGATCACACCAAAATATAATTCTGATAATGTGGCTAATAAAATTAACAAATTGTTCTTATGAGTTCGAAGCACTAAGAACAGGGGATGACCATTTAAAATGCATGAACTTGGCTAGGAAAAGCCTATGCATTTAAATAAGTGGTTGAGAATGGCTTATCTTTTCAAATTGATAACCAGTTGTTTGTATGTACACAATCAAAGCCCTTTATTATCAATGGAAGTGGTTTTGTAAAAACAAAGGAATGAATTAGGTTTTTTCGAAGCATCAAGAGTTGTTTCGAAGGTTGATTACTTCACCTTCAAAGCTGTATAAAGCTTTGAAGATACATTCGAAGCATCAAGAGTTATTTCAAAGGTTGATTACTTCACCTTCGAAACTGTATAAAGCTTCGAAGATACATTCAAAGTATCAAGCCTAACCTTGAAACTTCATTGTAAGTATCATCATCCTATATCAATGCTTCCAACCTTCGAGGGTGATGTTGTTCCTTCAGAGTTGTGCCGCAAGACCTTCGAACGATGAATTTGGTCTTTTATACCACCTTCGAAGCTTGTTATGATCATCTAGTCATAATTTTATGCTTATTCAAAGTACTTTATTGGTGTTGTTATATCATTCGAAGCACTTTGTTACTTAGATTAGTCATGTGCTTAGTTCAGCCCTTCAAAAATTTAAGTAAACATCATTTTTAAGGGCCGCGGGGGGTACTGTTAGCACCATAAATCTGTAATTTTATTATTATTTATTTTTTATATAATTGCAGGACATGTGGCATCCTCCTACTCATTTGGAGGTTATGAGAAGTTATGAAATATGAAAAGATGATGGAGAATAAAGTGGAGAACATGGAGTATGAAGTGGAGGTTAAATGATGTTATGGAAAATCATGTAATAGGAAATGGAGGAGGGGGAAGAGTGGGTAGTTTTAGGTAGTTTTTTCCTACAAATGTTTGCCTATAAATAGCCATTCATGGCTACATTGCATGGAATCCAGAATTCAAATCAAAGATAATTGATTTTAATATTTCTTGTCATTTTCCTTATCTTAGGAGTAGTTTAATATAGATTTATATTTCAAAGCATTTTATGCACTTCCTTTTCGAAGCATAGGAGTAGAGGTAAGTAATTATTACTTTGATTGTTCACTCAATCATCTTTTTCCGTCTCCCTCATTCTTCTTTTAATTTTTCTTTTCTCTACACTTGGCAATTTTGAAGTCCTCTTTGTTGAGGCAAAAGAACCGTCAACACAATCGCTTGATAATTGGCTTGAATTTAATCTGTAAGGATTTTTCAATCATTGCTGGCATGCTCGCATTTATGATATTTTCCTTCGTAGGAAAAATAAGCCAACACATACTTATGTATGATTATCATGGGCTATATTTCCCTCGTATGTTTGTCTCTTGCTCTTTTATATTACAGAATTACCGAATGTGACTAACTCGCTTATCAAAATATCTAACAAACAGGAAATGAAAAGGGGTTGGTAATGTTAAGTCTTGCGTAAACGGTCTAAGCGAACCCCTAGGATGGCACGGATGTATTTAGACTCTATGCGGTGGTTTCAGGGTGTAAGTGAGCCATTTGGTATGGTATATGCAGGGTGTAAGCAAGCCCTACGCACGATTTGGTATGGTATGTGCAGAGTGTAAGCGAGCCCGCACGATTTGGGTATAAGTGAGCCCATTTGTTTGGTCATTCCTTTTGAGGTCCATCAGTGTCACTACCTGATATATAATCGGTGTGGGCATTGGTGACAAGGTCTGCAAAGCAGCAAAAGGGAAAGTTCTGAATAGTCCAGTGTCCAATCCTTGTGGTTGGGAGAAAGGATCTCTTTAGGGGTTCTAGATTTCTAATCTAACTACTAATCCAGGGAACCTTATTGTAGTATTATATTATGTGTTACCCGATTTGTTCTACATATGGTTGATTAGTTGTTAGAAGGTAGGAGGGTGTGTGCGTTCTTACTGGACATTCCAAGCTCATGGCGTGTCATGCCAGGTGATGAAGCAGTTTGCAATGGTGAAGGTTATTTTGAAGGCAAACAAGATGAAGTGTTGGAGTTATGGTTCATTTGAAGACTTAGACTAGTTGTTTGTTTTTTCCTTTTAACTTTTGGTTCGGCAATGTTTTGTAATCTTGTAATGGAACATAAACGAATGATCTACGATATTAACTCTAGTTATATATGTATATCAAGATATTTTGGTTAGTTATCCTACTTGTGTTGTGTTATTGTACTTATTTAACGGCCCAAAAGTTGGGGCATTACAGAATGGTATCAAAGCTTAGGTTCAACCCTTACCCACTCGTTTCGACTTCAAACGATTTGACGATCACTTACGAAGGGAAGTGGTTTTAACTTTGAACAGGGCAACGTATTTCCTCTCAATCTACTCGATGATTTTCACCCAAATAAATTCTGTTGGAAAGAGGACTCAGAATTCTAAATTTTGACAGAAGAACCAACATGAGATGATTTTTCTGGAATTTTATAAAATTGCAAGAAGTGGACTATTTTTTAGAGAATCAGGACCAGGATTTTAAACAAAATATCCAAGCCCTAAAAACACACAATGAGGGGCAAATAAAATTATCACAAGCTCTAAACACACCAAATATCCTACACTAAATTCAGATTTGAGAAATAAATAAATTTGATATTTCTTTTAAATTAGAGAAGTAGCAGCAGTGCATAATTTGACAAATTTGCAAGACAAAGTCACTAGATCATACCCACACTTTCATACACACCAAAAACCCTATTGACCATTAATTTACAACACAAGAGGGCATCCTAGACAATAGGATGAGATGGGTGAAAGAATTGGAGAAGATAAGGAAAAGATGTATTCTTACCTTGACTCAAAAAGACACATTTTCTTCCTTCTTTATTTTTTTTATTTTCTCTCTTCTTCTCTACTTCCCCCTAATCACACTCTCCTTCTCTCATCCTCTCACTGGGCTGCTGAAATGTATGTATAAGGAATTGAGGCAATGCTCTCAATTTATAAGTGTTAGAAATTGGGCGCCCATGTGGCATGACCCATGACCCTTTTGAACCTTATCCATGTAAGTTTGAATTTGAATTCAAAACTTATTTGGATAACCCACTCATGATATCTATATCTATCATATCAACTGATATGGATAGATGATATACTTAGCCTATATATCTGATACGATATATGGGATATGGGATAATGAAACAACATATATGTTTTCTATATTGACTCTCTTCCATTAAAACAACGATCAAGCTTTTTGCACTGTGACTTGTGTGGATGATACTCATATTGTGGTATCACTCCACTGCTAGGTGTTCGTTGTTCGTATTTTTGAAGCACGTGATTTACCCACGAGATTCTTCGCTTCAGGTTCTATCACCTAAGGTATGATCTGAAATTTTTTACCCGCTGCATTATACTGAATTAACATTGGTATTAGAGCTTTAATGGATATTTTCGTGCTTATTTTATGCATTAAAATATGTGTATAATTTTATATAAATATATACATGATATATGCATGAAAATTAATAATTTTTTCGAAACTTTACATGCATGATGGTTTTACATGCTTTAATTTTTGTCTGCAAATCTTACATATTTAGAATCCTTGTTTCGAGACATTCGAAACCATATATTATTTGTTAGATTTGGATTTACGTTTGATGAGATACATCAAACCCTAATTTGGGTTCGTTTTTGATTTTTTGATGGCTTAAGGAGGAAGAAGAAGTGCAGGTTTCTACACTTCCACTCTCATTAGAGAGAGTGTGTAATACACCTCATAATTTATGTTCATTAAACGTTATTTTTAAGAGCACAAACGTTTTTATTTTGGAAAATGAAGTCCAGCAGTACCAAAATTAAACCAGAAAACACCCCGGAAGGTGATGCGTGAGCCGCATGCGCCAGATGACACCGTCAGCGGCGGCCAAACGTTGCCATGCGCCAGGCGCTCTTCCCACGCGCTACCATGTGCGCGCTGTTTGAGCCATCACGCACGTGTCATCCTCGTTGTCACGCGCGCCATGCCGCGCCATTTTCTGCGCCGGCTTGGTTGGCTTGGCTACTGGGTGCTAAGGCGCTGTTTATTTTTTTTTTTTTAAATTCTGAATCGCGTTAAATGGTCATAAATAATTTGTTATAGCTTTGTTTTGAGCATGGTTGGTACTGTTGGACTTAGAATTGAATTTTTTATCTTCTGTAAAATTTTCAAAATTTTATGAAAATAAAAAATATTTTTCCTGAGATAATAATTCATTATTTCTGCTTTAAAATGCTTCTGGTGTTGCATGACTAATTTTCTAGGGTTGAAATTTTTATTGTAGACTACTACAAAGGTTTTCTATTTACTGGTATATTTTTTTTTCAACTTACCAGATTCTGGAATATTTATTTCTAATTTTATGTGTGTTTATTAGTTATTTAAAATTCTAAAAAATTTCAGAATGATGTACATTCTATTATGGCATAATCTAAATATTAAATACAACATATTATTTTTTTTAGGGTTTGTAATATGTTGTGATCAGAAAAACATGCTTAGTTTTTATTTATTTATTTAAGTTCCATTATTAAATGAATATAGCATGTGTAAATTTACATTAAGATGCTATTGTATGGAATTTATCATGCTTCGTATATGCCATAAGTAGTGGGGGATTGAATTTTTTTTTTTTTTTTGCGCATGGAATTAAATTAAATTTTGATAATTGTCACTAGAGGCGCAAGAGATGATTACGAGCATAACAAATTTCCGATCTTGAGACATGTGTAATATTATCATTATTTAATTTAGATTTTTTTTTGCTGCAAAATAATTTTTGTGTTGCTATCATTAATATCCCCTACGCATTTGTTTACTCTGTATGTAGAAATGGCTACTAAGACAGTGGTGGTAGAATTAACTAAAGGAGAGAAATTGGATGGCGACAATTATGACATATGACGCCGTAAGATCCAATACCTCCTCAATGAGCAAGAAGTGTTGACCACACTTGAACAAGTGATGGTTGAGCTAGAGAAGGGCAATATAGCTCAACATCGTCGTGATCTTGAAGTCTTTCAAACTTGGCGTAACAAAGATCGGTGTGCGCGCTTTACCATGTTGAGCAGCATGCACAACGACTTGATTAATGAGTCTGAGCATTGCCCGACTGCATTTGAGATGTGGGAAGCTCTCAAGAAAAAGTTTGGTATTACCTCTTTGGCAAAGCTACGTGGGCTGACTATGAAGTTTGACTCCTATCAGAAAAGAGCGCATCACTCGATGAAGCAGCATTTGAGGGTCATGTCAGCCAGGATACATGAGCTTGCAGCTGTTGGGCATAATTTGACTCAAGAGCAGTAAGTACAAGCTGTGATTCGCTCTCTGCCAAATTCTTGGGAGCAGATGAAATAGAACATGATGCATAATGAGAGTGTGAAAACATTCGAAGACATATCGTGTCATTTGGAGCTACAGGCTGAGCGCCTTGAGACGGTGAAGCCTGATGGTTCTGCTATGGTGGTTGAGTCGAGCTCACGTAGGACTTCTCAGTTCAAGCATGGAAAAGCAAAAGGTGCCCCTAAGAAGCAAGCAGCAGTTGCACTAAAGCCCAATGGCTCTAGAAATTTCAAGCGTAGGGGCAAAAGAGGTAGCAAGAAGGTAAAGGCTAAATTGACATGCTTTAACTGTAACAAAGAAGGACACTTCACTAGGGATTGCCCTGAGTAGAAGGAGGTACTCCCTTACTTAATTTCTTGCATTTAATGCTTTGTTTCTAATCAAGCATTAATTGCTCATTCTCCTCATTTTTGGGTTGTAGACTCCGGAGCAACAGACCACATCGCGAGGGACAGAGTAAGGTTCGTTGAGTATCACCGAGTACTTGCTGGGAGCAGAAAAGCACCTTGTATCTTCATGATGTTCTTTATGCTCTGGATATTCGGCGAAACTTAATTTCAGTTATTAGCATGATGAGCCTTGGTTTTAGCTTTTGTTTTAAGAATAATGGTGTTAGCATTTATTTGGGAACAATTTTTTATGGTTTTGGTTATTTTTCAAATGGTTTTTTAGTTTTGGATGTGGATGATTCTAGTTTTAATAAAAATGCCAATGGCTCAATTTCTAATATTGCATTTTTTTGTACTAATGATTCTATGAGATGGCATGCTAGATTAGGCCACATAGGGCAAGACAGGATGACTAGATTGGCAAGAGAAGGTCTTTTAGGCCTACTCGCTAGAGTCACTTTGCCTACTTGTGAGCACTGTCTTGCTGGAAAGGCAACAAGGAAACCGTTTGGGAAAGCCAAAAGGGCATCTATCCCATTACAACTAATTCATTCTGATATATGTGGACCAATGAATGTGAGGGCAAGGCATGGAGCCCCTTATTTCATCACATTTATAGATGATTGCATGCATTTTGGCCATGTCTATTTGATTTCTCACAAGTCAGAAGCATTGGATTGCTTTAGACGATATGTTAATGAGGTTGAGAATCAATTAGACAAGAGCATTAAGGCTCTAAGGACTGACCGGGGACGCGAGTATCTATTTGAGCAATTTAAAGTGCTGTGTGAGGAAAAAGGAGTTATCAAGCAATTGACAATTCCTGGGACTCTGCAGCAAAATGGTGTAGCGGAGAGAAGGAATCGTACATTGCTTGACATGGTTAGATCTATGATGGCGTAAGCAAATCTTCCAATTTCTTATTTGGGGGATGCTTTGTTGACTGCTGCCTACGTCCTTAACCGTGTGCCTTCCAAATCAATTCCTTCCACCCCATATGAGATGTGGATTGGCAAAAAGCCTGATTTTGGCAATTTGCGATCTTGGGGTTTGGCAGCTTACATACACAACGGTTCTCATAAGTTTGGGAAGTTAGGCCCTAAAGGAAAGAAATGTATCTTCATTCACTATAGTGAGCATTCTAAGGGCTATGTGTTTATTGGGGAGCATCCGGATGGAAGTGTGACTGAAATTGAGTCACGAGATGTGGATTTCCTTGAGGAGGATTACCTTAGCAGAGGTGAGGTAACTAGAGAAGTAGAACTCTATGAGATGGAGGATCTACTTAAAAGTGCACCTAGTAGCCTAGTAGAGAATGAGGAGATAATCCCTCAAGCTCCTAGGGACAGTGGAAGTGATCTACCTGCCCTTGGATTAGATCCAATGGATGAGGATTCTCAACTGCGTAGAAGCAAACATGGAGCTATACCCTGTCATCGTTTTGAGATTGAAGGGAAATCATTCATGATTGCTCCGAGTGATGAGATGGAGCCTAAGAATCTCAAAGAGGCTCTCTCATCCCCTGCTAGTAAAGAATGGAGTGCTGCAATGGATGACGAAATAGAGTATATGAAGAAAAATCATGTCTAGGACTTGGTTGATTTGCCGCCAGGGCGCAAGACTATTGGGAACAAATGGGCTCTCAAAATCAAGCGCAAAGTGGATGGTTTCATAGAAAGGTATAAGGTTCGCCTAGTGGCAAAAGGTTACACCCAATGAGAGGGTGTGGACTATGAGAAAACTTTTTCACCAGTTGTGAGGTTTGCCTCTATTCGCCTAATTCTGGCCATAGTAGCTCAGTTGGACTTAGAGCTATATCAGATGGACGTTAAGACTGTATTTCTCAATGGAGAATTGGATAAAGAGATCTATATGGATCAACCAGAAGACTTGTGGTAGTAGGTCAGGAGCGCAAAATTTGCAAGCTTCAACGATCTATTTATGGCTTAAAGCAATTATCCAGACAGTGGAATCTGAGATTTCATCGAGCCATTGTTTCTAATGGGTTTACAATGATCGATGAAGATCACTGTGTGTACTTTAAGCGATCTAAGGACATTTTTCTGATATTGTCATTATATGTAGATGACATATTATTGGCTGGAAATGACAAGGAGATGATTGTCGCCACTAAAAGGTGGTTGTTCTCTACATTTGAGATGAAAGACATGGGTGAAGTGAGTTATGTGCTCGGTGTTAAGATCCTTAGGGATCACTTTAGGAGACTTCTTGGTTTGTCTTAAGAGACTTACATTAAGACTATCCTAGAGCGATTCCAGATGCAGAGCTGCAAACCCATTGACACTCCTGTTGTAAAAGGCAAGAGCCTAAGCCTTGATATGGGTCCTAAGACTCCAGAAGAGAATGAAAAGATGGCCCGTGTTCCATATGCAAATGCTGTTGGAAGCTTGATGTATGCTATGATGTGTACACGCCCTGACATTTGTTATGCAGTCGGATTGGTGAGTCGTTACCAATCCAAACCAGGACCAGCTCATTGGAAAGCAGTTAAGAGGATATTATGATATCTTAGAGGGATGCAGATTACACACTTTGCTACCAAAGTTCAGATCTACATCTAGTTGGCTATTGTGATGCTGACTGGGGAAGAGACTTAGATGAGCGTAAGTCTACTTCAGGATATGCTTTCATGCTTAGCGATGGTGGTATTTCTTGGAGCAGTAAGAAGCAATCCTGTATTGCCTTATCGACTATGGAGGCTGAGTTTGTGGCTTGTTCATCTGTTGTTCAGGAAGCTGTTTGGTTGAGTTCAGCATTTGGATATTGTCACACACACTTCAGATCCTGTGACTATCCATTGTGACAGCATGGTTGCACTCGTTTACACTAAGGATCCTAAATGCCATGAGAGAACCAAACACGTTGATGTGAGGTTCAATTTTTTTCAGAGACATTGTAGCGCAGAAAGAAGTGATCCTGGAGCACATCCCTACGAGTCGCATGGTTGCGGACCCTTTGGCTAAACCCATTGCTAGAGATGTTTATCTTACTCATGTTAGGGCTTTAGGACTACGCAGGTGGTTATATATATATGTGTATTCAGTTGAACTCATATTTTTTTTGAGATATTTATGCCATGAGTATTCATAGTTGTTTCTGTTACACATTTATGTTTACTACTTTTTACAATGGTTTGTGAATTAGCGTACACAGAATAAATAAATTGATGTTAGCAGGCAAGATTAGCTCACTCACATAAGCAATTGCCCTTAGCACTAGGTAGCGAGCAAGGATGCGACTAATGGCTTATTATATTTGGAGCAAATAGAGAAGCTAAAATTATCCACTGGCTATGGCACCTTGGCTGGAGCCAAGATGAGGTCTTGTTAGAGACTGACCATGGATATGAGAGTACCCACTTTTCCATGATTTGCTTATTATGGATAGCCAGATATGAGATCTCATTTGATGCCTGAGAGGTGAGCAAATAGAGAATTTGGGTTAGACGCTAAGAAGCGACTTGTGCGCTTAAGAGCGACTAGACTAAGATCTGTATGGTGTGTGAGTTTTAACATCACTCTTTGGAAGAGTTACTCCACTATAACATGCATTCGTACTGCATGTGCTTATCGACCCGTTAGCGAGGTGAAAGAATGGATCCCTATTTCTTCATCGTGTGAGTCCAAAAAGTCATTTTTCCCTAAATGACTTCACTTTGTGCCTTTTGTGACCTTTGACTATGTCATAAGATGAGGAGTTGATGTTTATCTACTTTGGTATGTTGCCTGCGGTCATGTATGATTCGCTTTAAGGGACATTACTGGGAAAGCAGTCAATTTCAAATTAAATTATATAAGGGTGAAGGAAAGATCGTCTAGTTCTACATCTCTGCTCTATATTCACTGTCGACAACTCACATCGCTCTCTATGGGATACTGATTGGGTGTGAATATAATGCAGGACCTAGGAGAATCAAGCATGCTCATTGAGGGATTAGAGATGTTTTTTGGACCGATGTAGCTAGATGGGTCTGGGTACATGAGACACTATTTCTGTTCATTTTGGGTTGATGTCTCTATGCTGACTCATATTGAGTTTCTAGTTTAGAGCTCCCACATGCAAGTGTTCTCAGCGATCACACGGTGCATTGGCTAGTATGAGATTGTTCATTTTTGGAGAGATTGAGATAGAGATGTGGCAGTGTCATGCCAACTCATGTGCGAGTGGGAGATGTTAGAAATTGGGCGCCCATGTGGCATGACCCATGACCTTTTTGAACCTTATCCATGCAAGTTTGAATTTGAATTCAAAAGTTATTTGGATAACCCACTCATGATATCTATATCTATCATATCAACTGATATGGATAGATGATATACTTAGCCTATATATCTGATACGATATATGGGATATGGGATAATGAAACAACGTATGTTTTTTCTATACTGACTCTCTCCCATTAAAACAACGATCAAGCTTTTTGCACTGTGACTTGTGTGGGTGATACTCATATTATGGTATCACTCCACTGCTAAGTGTTTGTTGTTCGAATTTTTGAAGCACGTGATTTACCCACGAGATTCTTCGCTTCAGGTTCTATCACCTAAGGTATGATCTGAAATTTTTTGCCTGCTGCGTTATACTAAATTAACAATAAGAAATGAGCCTCTAGCTTAATGACTAAGGAAGGAAATAAATATCTAGATATTTTCTCCACTAAAAATATTTATTATTTTCTCCACTAAAATAATAATAAAAATATTTATTTAAAGATATTTATAGATATTTACTTGCTCAAATAAATAATAAAGATTCAAAGAACTAATAAATATTCAAATAGGCTAAAAAAAAATATATATATGAATTAATGTAGAGACTAAGGGTTAAAATAAATAAAAACTAAGTGTTAGCGGTATTTTCAAATATGTAAATGACATTCTAGGATTTAATTATAATACAAAATAAAATACAGAAAAATTATTCTTTATTGGACCATTTTGTAAAATTTTATAAAATTTGGGACTAAAATGCAATTAACCTAAGGCTTAGGGTTTCAAGTGTAATTACCAAAAATTAGGGTCTCTACAACCTATCTTACTTGTGTTGTGTTATTGTACTTATTTAATTGCTCGGAAGTTGGGGCGCTACAAGCATGCAGTGATTATAATACTTTTTTAAGTCATTAACTGTAATACTTTTTTTTTTTGAGGAAATACACAAGTTGAATTATGTTAAAAATTTATAAAATTTTAAACCGTCAAACCGATTCGCATCCATCCGTCAATTCGCCAATTCGCTTAATCCACATCTGTCGAATTGGCGGACAAATGCGGATTAATTTTTTTCAATCCGCCAATTTAGCGAACGGGTGACAAATTGGAGGTTCTGTGGCCGCAACCGACCCGCGCCCACTCCTACTTACTACTATAATAGCTATTTTAATAAAATTCTTTCAAGCTAATTACATAACTACATTTTAAGAACCTTGAAAGACTTTTCAAACTAGTTTGCATGAATAAATATGTAAAATAGAGAATAATGGTGGAGCACATCTATATAATATTACAATGGTAAAATGTTGTCTTATTAAGACGGAAAGTTACAATTATTATTATTTTTTTAAAATTTTCTTTAATTTTTGTTAATATGTGTCACATTATGATTGACCTATAAATTAATTTTATATTATTTAAAATAAAATTTTAAATTTAGATTTCTCCTTAAATTATGTTACCATAATTGGAATAAGATCAATATTCATTTATTGATTTATGTATCCTTTATTAAATTATAAACTGAAATTTTAAATTATTCTTTAAATTATGTTACTACAATTAGAATGAGATCAATATTAACATGTATTATAATGATGTGTCATAATACTATTAATCTAAACATAATATTTTACTAAATATAGGTGTTCAAATTATTAATCTCTATTAAAAGTTTATATTTTTAATTTTTTTTGTCATTTTTGGTTTTTAATTTTTTAATTTTTTTATATCCTTCTAAACTACAAGGATTCAAACAATAAATTTTTTTAACAAAAGATAAAAATATTAAGAAAATGAATGACTCTTTTTATCACTTGCCAAATATGGTGGATTATGTTTTTTTTTTCTTTTTCTTTTCTCAATTGTTAATTAAAAAAAATATAGCTTAAATAGTTAAAAAGTGACTTTTGCTAAAATCAAATAGAAATAAATATTATTTTTCTATTAAGAGTGGTGGTTGGTGAAACATTTTTTTTAATAAAAAAAAAAATGGGAGTTACACGTAATAATTTATTGTCCCAGTAATTCTATAGACCCACACTTTCACCCATAATAATGTGGCAAGAGAGTTGGGCCTATGTCATTGAGTGTATAGAAAAGAGAAATGTCTCATCCCCTTATTGCATCAACCTTAATTGTATCTCTAATGAGGTGTCAAACAATAACAACCAATTAATTATCTTCAAAGTGTGAGACCGCTTCACATGGGAGTGAGCTAAGTCATTAGGGATGGAATTAGGGGTACAAAATTAGAGGGGTGTAATTAAGAGTAGGGCTGCAAACGAACCAAATCGAACCGAGCTTTGCTGAGCTCGGCTCGTTTACTTATCGAGCTCGTTTATTGAGCTCGAGCTTGACTCAGCTCGTTAACATTAATGAAACTCCAGCTCGGCTCGGCTCGGCTCGATAAATTTTTTTTAAAATATTATTTATATTATTTAAATAAAAATATTGAAGTAAAAAATATTATTTATATTACTTAAATAAAAATATTTAAATTTTTATTTATTTGTATTATTTAATATATAAATAATGTATTTATATTATTATTTATATATATTTATATATTATTTAATATATAAATTATATATTTATTATATAATTTAAATAAAGGTAAACGAGCCGAGCTTATGCAAGCTTGAGCTCAGCTCGTTTACTAAACGAGCCGAGCCGAGCCCTTAACGAGCCGAATCGAACTTGTTCATAAACAGCTCGGTTCATTTGCAGCCCTAATTAAGAGTTGACATATATGATACCACATCATTGTGGGTACAATTGTGGATTTTTTTTCTCTTTTTTTGTGGGTCTAAGATATTTTTCTTATTGTTCATCTATACATTTTTAGCACTTGTGAAATATATTGGATCTTTTTTTTCTTTCTTTTTTTTAATCTCAATTGTCAATTAAATAAACTAAAAAAAAAAAAATTGGCTGAAATTGCTAAAAAGTGACTTTTGCTAAGATAAATAGAAATAAATTAAAAGTGATGATTCATGAAATATCTTTCTTTATTAAAAAAAATGAGGGTTATTGGTTATAATTTATTGGTCATCTATAATTATTTTCAGATTAAATGAGAATATTATTCTAAATTTTACTCTTGCCATTTTTTTTTTACCCAGATACTTTTATTTTGTAAGAAATTTAATTTAATTATATTTAAATTATTCTATGCCATTCTAAAATGTATTTTTTTAATATCAACTTATTCGATGATCATTTTTAAAATGTGTATTTTTTAAACATAATAAAAAAAATTTATAGAAAAAACTTAAGCATATTACTTTTACTTTTGTTCATTAATATTAAAATTTTAATTAATCTTATTTATTATTAAAAAAATAAATTAGCAACTAATTTTATATATTTATATATATAATTTTGTTTCAATTGCTCAAGTTATTTGGTCTCTACCCAAGCCCACTCAAATTTATTCAAAATTTTAGATTTTACATAGGCTCTCACCCGAATTAAAAATTATATTGTCTAATCTTTAAAAAATTATATTGTCTAATCTTTAAAAAATTCCAGGCTTAACTTGAGTTGCTTGAGTTGAACTCACCTGAGTTTATAACTCTAGTAAGGGGATTGAAAATTACATGATTAAAATTGTAACAAATTGAAAATTGATACATAAATTGTGATAAAATTGTGAAATTTAAATTGTAGGTTTTAATATATTTTTTTCCCCATAATTTACATACAAAAATCTAACTATTTATATTATTTTAGGGTGATTTACAGGTAAGTCCTATTTTAGCAAATAATGGTACATTAAGTCCTAGTTCAAAAACTTTTAACCAGTAAGTCCCATAATCCATTGAAATGACGAAACTACCCTTACCAAATCAAAACACAAAACAAAAATCGTAGATTCACGATTTCATTCACAGTTCATCCCGCCATTTCTCTCCCTTGCAAATTCATTCTCACCTTCATCAATTTCACCTCACATTTCGGTTTTCTTCATCAATCTCGTCTCAGATTTCACCAAAACAAACTAGATCATCAAACATTCAAACATCCGAACAGCTAAAAATGGTGAAAACAAGTAAGATTCAAGTATCTTAAACCCTAGTTTTTGCGAAATCTTTCATTTTCGAAACGTTTGTTTTTGATTTCCATTTCAGCTTGAATGTTGAGTTCGAAACTTTTGTTTTTGTTTATGAATCTGAGAACATTCATTGTAATGCCACAAAAATCATGTTCTCATTCTTTCAGTTTCGATTTCATTGTTGATTTTGGTACGATTGCTGTGAAAATTCTCAGATTCTTAGTGAATTTGAGTGAAAAATCGTAGTTAATCATGTTCCCTTGCTTTCTATTTAGGTTTCATTGTTGATTTTGGTGCGATTGCTATAAATATTCTCTAATTCTTAGTGAATTTGAGTGAAAAATCCTAGTTAATCGTGTGCTCTTACTTTCCATTTAAGTTTCAATGTTGATTTTGGTGCGATTACTGTTAATATTCTCAGAAAAACCCTACTTAATCATGTTTTCTTACTTTCAATTTAGTTTTCAATGTTAATTTTAGTACCATTGCTGTTAATGTTTTCAGATTCATATTGAATTTGAGTGAAAAACCCTAATTAATCATCTTCTCTTACTTTCAATTTAGGATTCAATGTTGATTTGGCTACCATTGTTGTTAATGTTCTTAGATTCTTACTGAAATTAAGTGAAAAACCCTAGTTAATCATGTTCTCTTCCTTTCAATTTAAGTTTCAATGTTGATTTTGCTGTGATTGCTTTAAATGTTCTCATATTCTAAATCAATTTGAGTGAAAAACCATACTTAATCATATCCTATTCCTTTCAATTTAGGTTTCAATGTTGAGTGTGGTACCATTGCTGTCAATGTTCTCATATTTTCAATCAATTTCAGTGAAAACCTTAGCTAATCATATTCTCTTGGTTTCAATTTAGCTTTCTATGTTGATTTTGGTACGATTCCTGTGAATGTTCTCAGATTCTTAGACAACTTGAGTAAAAAAGCTTAGTGAATCATATTCTCTTGGTTTCAATTTGGGTTTCAACGTTGATTTTCGTACGATTGTTGTCAATGTTCTCAGATTCTTAGTCAATTTGAGTGAAAACCCAGACTTAATCCATATTCTCTTGATTTCAATTTAGGTTTCAATATTGAGTTTGACATGATTGTTGTGAATTTTCTCAAGTTTTCAATCAATTTGACTAAAAAACCCTAGTTAATCATGTTCTCTTGCTTTCAATTTAAGTTTCAATGTTGATTTTTGCTGCGATTGCTGTGAATGTTCTCATATTCTAAATCAATTTGAGTGAAAAATCCTAGTTAATCATCTTCTCTTGCTTTCAATTTAAGTTTCAATGTTGATTTTGTTTTTATAGCCATGAATGTTATCAAATTTAGACTTCATGAGAACGACATTGGATTGATTCTTTTAGGACACATTCTCAGTGTTTATATGTTGTCTATGTTGATTTTCTGTATAGGAAAGCAACTCATGAAAACCCCAAGACTAAAAAGTAATGCAAAGAAAACGATAAAAAATCAACTTCGACGGATAAAAAGCAAAAGGGAAAGCGTAGAGAATGGAGATTAACTTTCAGATCAAACATGGTGACAATAGTGAAGCTATTACAGCACATCAAACTCCGCAATGAGCATATTAATGGGTTGAAGAAAACCCCATTTTGGTTATTGTTTGATGTAATATTGAAAAACAAAATGAATTATAAATAATGCAGAAAATAAGATGACATTGCATTGAAAATAATTCAAACATACCAGTCAGGCAGCAGTGGTTCTTTCTAGTTAGGACCAGAAACTGCAAAGCTAACAACAGAAGACTTCAAGTCCATCTTCGGTATATCTTGTGGAGATGAGCCGATGCATCTTGGTTATGGAAATAAAAATATATCATCATTTCTGACAAGAAGATTCATACAAACTGAAAGGCTATTGCGCACAACCATCATAGACTTGTTGCAAAAAGCATTGAAAGGCAAGAAGAAAGAAGACACTAAAGATGTGATAAGGATGCTGTGTACGTATACTTGTTTGAAGCTTTTTTTCTCTATATTAGGAACAACTGTTGGATGGGTATTTCTTAATTACATGGAAGACATAAACTCAATGAGAAAATACAATTGGGCAGAAGCAATAAGGAACACGCTGATGTCTTCAATTGAAAAATACCACAAAAATCTAGCAAAAGTCACAAGATGTGTTATGGGTCTTTTAGTGAGTGCATCTTTACTCTATTCTATTACTTTGTTGTTAATAACATATAGTATTATTTCTTATTCAAATGACAAAAATTCTTTACATTTGCTTTGTAGTATTGGTTGTGTGAGCACACACTGATCATCCACCTTGAAGTTAGTGAAGCATGCCCAAGGGTGATCAAGTGAAATCTTATCAAATTACATAAACGTATGAAAGTCATATCACTACATGAGCTGACAACAAGACAGGTCACATCCTCATCTCATTTGAATTTCAATTTAAGTTGGGAAAAATCCTTATTTTTATACATTGAATTATTACTGAGAAACTTTTTAGTTTCCTAAACTTCAATTATTTCAAAAACTAATATCTATTGTATGTTGGCCTACAGGTAACTAGTGCTCGATTGAGTAAGGAAAGTGATGAAGAACTTGATGACATTGAAGAAGAGGAAGAAGAAAAAGAAGATGCTGAAAATACTGAAGACGAAGAACAAGAAGATGCTGAAGAAGAAGAACAAGAAGTACAAGAACAAGAACAACAAAAAGAAGATGTTGAAAATACTGAAGAAGAAGAAGAAGAAGATGATTCTGAAGAAAATAAAGAAGAAGATGGTCAATATGCTGAAGAATGCCACCAAGAACAAAAGCCAGCAAATGAAGACTTTAATGACTTCTGCAACATTATAC
The DNA here is from genome assembly GCF_004153795.1 of Camellia sinensis. Classification (NCBI taxonomy): domain Eukaryota; kingdom Viridiplantae; phylum Streptophyta; class Magnoliopsida; order Ericales; family Theaceae; genus Camellia; species Camellia sinensis. The sequence continues at coordinate 683,617 of NW_021024549.1, forward strand.
TCAATGATGCACCTGAGGGAAAAGAATAAATTCATCAACAAACACTTGAGAAACTTCAAACTAAGAACAACAATTTGCAACTTGACAACACAGTGAAGACCATCTACATAAATAAACTGGAAGAGGATAACAACCTACTCATAGCACAAATACAATAATTGAAAGATGAAAATTCTCGATTGCATAACCAATTGGTTGAAAAAGAGGTCCATGAGATAACCCAAGAAGTTTGTGGAGGAAAACATTCTGGGACAGATGCAAAGAATGAAGGTCATACAATAAACGATGAAAATTCTCAAGTGCTGCAGAAAGAGGTCCATGAAAATTTTGAAATGGTGGACAAAGAGCTCCATCAGAAAGAGGTCCATGAGATAACGCAACAACCTTTTGCAACAAAACATTGTGAGACAAATACAAATGTGAAAGATTGTCAAAATTCTCAGTTGCAGAATCAGTTAGTGGAGGAAGAAGTCCATGACTTAACCCAACAAGTTTGTGCAATAAAAGCCGATGATCTGACAGAATCAAGACAAATAAATCTACAGAATTCCTTGATTAAAAATATCAAAACTAAAGCAAGGAAGACTATTGAGATATCAAATTATGAGTATAGAGGCAAGAAAGTTAAAGTTGAGAAAGAGAAGGAACACAAAGATGAGATAATTTCTAACAAGTATGTTGTGGCTCAATTGCTACCTCCTGAAGACAAATATAAATTACAAATTCTTTGGAAAGAAAAGCAAACAGAATCAAGGTATAATCTTACATAAATCTTGCAATTTTTCATGTAGTACAAATATATGAAATGAAACTGAGATATAGCTTTGTTTTCTAAAAATATTTTGACTTAATTATTAACACATTTTTTATTGTTTTGTAGTGCTTGTATATGATTTGACGCAAGATATGACAATTGTGTGTTTATTAATGATATCAAGAGCTTGGTAAAAGGGGCAGACATATCCAGCTGTGTACGTATAATATTTGTAATATTTTAACACTGAAAAACTTCTCATTAATTTGTTAACATCACTTTTGTGTTTCAATTTGATAGACAATTGATGCATATGCTAAGATTCTTGAAAGAGAACCACAAGCACAAAATTCTGGTGATGGAGCAGAGCACAATGGCAAGTCATTCGTACTGTCAAGTCTATATTGGGTAAAGAATAAATATGCATGTGTCAATTTTATACTTTATCTTCCGTTCAATTTTGGTTTCAAAGTAATTTTTTTGTGTTTGTTATCATTGTTGTGAATGTTCTCAAATTTTAATTTTGGTATCATTGCTGGGAATATACTCAGATTTCAAAAAATTTGAGTGATAAATCGTAGTTAATCATGTTTTGTTGCTTTTCATCGACATTTGAATATTGAGTTCATACCATTACTGTGAATATTCATATTTTTTTTTTGTAAAAAACAGCCAATGTTGAAGAAGAAAACTTCAGGAAAAAAAAAAAAGATTTTGAAAAATACTTTGCAAGAATCCCTCCCATGTAGATACATCCATATCCCCATCCACGATTTCAATCATTGGACATTACTTGTTATCGAAAAACACTTAGGAAATTGGAAACATTTCAACTCTTTGAGACCAAGAAAAGAAAAGGACAAGCACTACAACGTTGCAAATCAACTGCTAAGAACAATTTCATATTACCATTGCAATAATCAGATGTAAATCATTACATACTTTATATTGATGTTTTTTACAGCAAAAAATCATCCATGAATACATGAAGGATACCCCTTGTTAAGCAGAAAAAGCATGGAATCCTGATGTCAAGATTGAATCAGTCAAAGACAGCCCTCAACAAGAAGCAATGACGTATGTTATTTTATTCTAACTAACAAATTTTAATATCTTTTTCAAAAATTTTTATTTTTTCCCTAACTGTGTCAAAAATGATTTATGTAGGAATGACTGTGGAATTATTGTTTGCTACATCATAAGACAATACATGAGAAGATTGAATCAGTCAAAGACAGCCCTCAACAAGAAGCAATGACGTATGTTATTTTATTCTAACTAACAAATTTTAATATCTTTTTCAAAAATTTTTGTTTTTTCCCTAACTATGTCAAAAATGATTTATGTAGGAATGACTGTGGAATTATTGTTTGCTACATCATAAGACAATACATGAGGCATCAACCAATTCCAAACACATTACCACCAGGCACATCCACAAGACTTAGAGCAGACATGGTACATGAGTTCCTCAGTGATCCACATAGATCAATCAAAGTCAAGTAGAGTCAAGATTGCAACATTCAATGAAATCTTTTTTGATGTGTAACTCAATGAACTCTTTTTTGTAACACTCTGATACAACGACTAATGTTTTTGTTAGTAGTTCCAAGCATATTGCCTAACAAACATATTACAATTTCTATGATGTGTAATGGAATATTTTGTCATACTCTCAAAGATATATGCACCCGAGCTTTGTTGATGTTTTTGTCTATATTCTCAGTTTCTATTATCCTGTTCCTCACACTACTATATGGGAAAAGTGAAAATAGTATTACATGTGAAAATAGTAGACACAAGACTTTACTGTATCACAATTAGTGCTTTGTTGATGTTTTTGTTTATATTTTTAGTTTTTATGGAGTGTTTTGTTGCCTCACAATATTATCACAATCACTTATTTTCAAACTTAGAAACTTTAAAACTGAGAATATTTTTAGTTTTATACAGTTCACTCAATTTTCAAACAACAATATTATCACAACTGTCACGACCCCAAACCGCCCCTAGTAGTTTGGTGCCGTGATGGCCAGTAATTCGTAATTACCGAAGGCCAACTTCTAAAATTCACACACAATCAGAGTATAATATACGGGGCTGACAAATGTGGAAGCAATAATTCAAATACAAGTGGTCCATAAGAGCAGTGCATAAGTCAAATGGAATGGCATACATCTTTACATAGCATTAAAACTTGAATACAAAAGTACATATTACATCTTGGCAAAAGGCTTCTCAAGCCGACATAAACAAAAACACTTGAGCCACAAATCATGAAACACAAATTAAGAATACAAAATCTTCAGATTGCCGACATCCTTACAGCCGACCAAACATGCATACAAAACATACATCGGTATAAACATTGGAAACACGTCCCAATGTTTCTAACCAAAGCAAGGGAGTGGTAGAAGCATCGAAACACGTTCCAAACACTTCTAACCAAAACATGAAGGTATAAACATTGGAAACACGTCCCAATGTTTCTAACCAAAGCAAGGGAGTAGCATAAACACCGGGCATACCCGAGTACCAACAAGGGGATAGTGTAAACACCGGGGGTACCTGAGTGTTTCTAACTAACAAGGGGGTTCAAGGAATAGGAATGATCTTACCTGGAGTTCCTCTGAATATCGTTTGGCTGCACCAGCTTTGAATGAACCGTACATACAATATCATGCCGGTATAAGAAAGAAACTTGATAGGTACAATACAATAAGAATGCATGTTCTATGCAAGACGAATAACCGTGACACAATGCTAGAGGTATGTTTCATGCACAACATACAAGGAAGAAAACAGAAGCATATTCTATACAGCACCAAAAAAAAAAGCGTGCCTTAATAGAACTGATTCAGTTGCAACCTTTGATTTACCTCTCGGAGGAGTTACAATACATTTCAAAAGGATACACCTCGTTCGTGCCAGTTGATAATGGGTCATGCATCGAAGACATGGTTCGAAACTTCTGCAGAGACACTTTAAGCTGAAAAGTGAACCTTTCTTGCACTTTCTCGAGAGATAAGGACATAAAATAGTATAAAACCACACAGGGAGAACACTGGAAGCCTGTCGACCACCCTGAAGCATTGTCAGCCACTTGAGGATTTTGTCAGCCACTTAAGGTGGTCGTCGGCCACTTGTGGCAAATCCGGGCCATCTTGGTCTTTTTGCATGGAGACCTTTAAGTACACCTTTCCAAATCACATTTGCTCAAACCCACATTGCCGAAATTGCTTCATCTTCCTCCCTAGTCACTTTTCCCCCCTAGATCCATGCTTTATACGCATTTTCCAACACCCCACACGAAGTTGATTCACTAAAACCTCTCGACTTCCTCTGTTTTGAACCAATTGAAATTTGTTTTTGGAGCTTTTTTTTTTCTCCATTTTCACCACTTGAGGTTTGTTTCCCTCAAGTTTGCCTTGAGTTTGGTGCCTTGAGTTTGGTGCCTTTTCCCTAGCTTTGACTTTTTCTCCCATTTTCTCTCTCTGAGAGTTGACTTTTGTTGACTTTTGGCACTTTCCAACTATTTTGCTCATTTTTGCCTACTTTCTCACCTTTTTTCCAGATGGCAGACAATATTCCTCATGATGGAGGTTCTCCAGGGATAGAGGGAGATCTCGAGTACAAACCATTACCGCCTAGATTCTAACCTTTCGACCCGGAGAGATACCGTCCCGAGGCGCATGTACTACCGCCCAGTACAGTCCGTCAATTCAACGATTTTGCACGAAGCGCACCAGCAGATCTCTTGCTGCAAGAGCCGGAGTCTTACTTATCTCATGGCGCCTTCGAGGTATACATTGTATTCTTATATTTTCTGCGATGTACTTTACATTTCCTACATAGCTCGCACCTTTGCACTGTATTTCATCTGCTTATTCTGAATACATGTACGCACTGTATTTCTTCTGCTCATTCTGAATACATGTACGCACTGTATTTCTTCTACTCATTCTGAACACATTCACACACTGTATTTCTTCTACCCATTCTGAACACAGGTAGACTCTAATTTTACCCAAGGATATGGGTCCACATCGGCAAGGGATTGGTACAAAGACCCCTCCCCAACGGTTTCCGCCAGATCGTCAATGAGACAGGGTTTGGTTTGTTCTGCATAGGGCTATCGTACCTCATGGTGAGTAGGTCCCTCCTGAGTGTGCTGGTAGAGAGATGGTGGGATACCACCAACTCTTTCCATTTCTCTACCGCGGGAGATATGATGATAACCCCGTATGATTTTGCTATACTGACGGGCATCGAGATAGGAGGCCAGCTGATCCCATATGATACTGACATGGGCGAGTGGGAGGTCGCCTGGATCTATTTGTTGGGGGCATGCCCACCTATCCTTCGATCAGGGATGGTCCGGTACAGCTGGTTCACTGACCAATTTAGAGGGATAGCTCCGGAGACTGTAGAGGAGATCGAGCAGTACACCCGAGGCTTCTTGATATTCCTCTTTGGCACTACCTTATTCGCCGACAGGGCAAACACAGTCGGGCTATACCTTTTAAGCGCCTTGGTGGACTTGTCTTAGGTCTGGCATTATGACTGGGGCAGCGCTAGCCTCGCTACCTTGTACTGCTATATGAGCTCGACCTTCCGCAGGTGCGGGAACAGAGTTGGCAGCTATTAGAGAGCATGAGAGGTATGCTTTACTTTTCTGCTTTACATTCTCTGCCGTGCTCTGTGCTTTGCACTTTCTGTACACTGCACACACCGCACACTGCACACACATAGTCTAATTTCTACTTTGCATTTGTACTTCCTACACATTATACTATGCACTTTGCTTTCTGCATTTTCTTTGTATTCTGTATTCTCTGCATTTTACATTTTCTGGACATTGCGCACATACTTTGCCTTCTGCATTATCTGTGTTTATCTGTTGTATACTTACTGTCGTCCTCTTGTTTTTTTACAGCTATTGGTGTATGCCTATTTTCCAACACTTGCCCCAGAGCTGGAGGTCGAGATGCCTCCTTGGGTGCCATACTCTCATCGGTATGATGGGAGATGTCAGCCAAGGGCTCGAGAGACCCTTTCATTTTTTCGCCAGTATTTCGATACAGTGAGGGTAGCAGAGGTAACTCAAAACTCACAGTTCTTTCTGCTTTCAACTCCAATTCATATTGCATATCTAATGGCAACTAATCAATCAATGCACTTGCTGTCTACAGATCACGTGGCAGCCCTGGGCGACGATGCCAGAGGGTGTCAGATTTGAGTTCGCTGGTGCTTGGGGCGCTTCCCGCTATCAGCTCGTACTTGAGGGACCAGTAGGCCGAGCCTAGTTCCTAGGTGAGCGCTTCCTGTGCCAAATGCTAGGTGTGCCATTACAGTCGGTTCCTATACCACCTTCGCCATCCATGCGAGCCACAGACAGTCTCTCCTCTCAGGAGATCATTGACTCTGTGTGAGGTGTAGATGCAGACTTTTTCCTTGAGAAGGGGGACTATACGACTTACATCCAGATGCACCTCATGCCTCCATTGACAGGCATTCGTACCCACACAAGGAAAGCAGCTGATGCCACACAAGGAAAGCAGCAGAGTTTTGGATGGCCAGAGCTTCTGACAGGTTGGCGGTACTCTAGAGAGCCTTATCAGATCCCGATTAAGCCGCCGTTGCCTGGTCACCAATATGTTAGGACACCTGATTCAGCTCTGGTACGTATTACAGTTTTCATTTTTTTCATTCTCGCTTAGATACTCAGACATTCATTCATTCCAGACACTGATCATTTCAACTTGCATTTGTAGCCCTAATGAAAAGACTCAAAGTTGATATTTCTGTCAACCATGCCAAATTTGGCATAACTGAAGTCTAACTCAATTTCACATCAGATATAAACACCTCAGATGAAGCTTCTTTTCATGCCAATTATATGTCCAGGATGTTTGTCAACTCAAATATAGAGCTTCGGGCAAATGCTTTAATGACTCTGTTATCCTTCTTTTGAAATACAACAAAGTTATATACATTGTATATTTGCCCACCTAGTCTACAAGAAAATTTCGCGTAACTCTTTTTCTTTCTTCACATCTTCTTCTTCTTCTTCTTTTTACCTACTGTATTTTCAAAAGAAAAATGTTAAAGTGTCTTGAGCAATTTTTTTTTTTTTTTTAATTTTCTTTTGTATTATTTGTATAGATTTGTTGTGATTTCTACCATGAGTAGTATCACTACAAGAAAAATCACCTTTGGCGACTAAATTTTTAGTCGCCAAAGGTCCATTTTTAGTCGCTAAAAATCAAGTTTTGGGTTTCCCCGACTAAAACTTTTAGTCGCTGCCTTTGTCGCCAATAAATGGTCGCGGGAGGTATTGGCGACTAAACCTGTTTTAGTCGGCAAAAAGGAGCCCTTTTAGCGACCAATAATTTAGTCGCCAATAGTGTTTTACACTTTTGAAAATCATACATTTACCGACTAATAATTTAGTCGCCAATACTCAATCAAACGCCGACTAAACCGTTTAGTCGCCAAAATAAAGACTTTTGGCGACTAACTTTTTAGTCGCCAAAGGTGTTTCCGTTAAAAAAAAAAAAATCCCATTTTCTTGCTGTTTCTGAGTTTCGAACCGCAACCGTCCAACATTCCAAACCTTTAACAACACACTCCCTCCACTATGCCACTACACAACACATGAATATATATGAAATATATATTATTTATATAGTATATTGTCCGATATTAATACAAAACAATATTTATAAATATAATTATTTTTATTCAAATATAATTTATGTAAAAAATAAATGATTTATTAAAAAAAAATTTGGGCCACTTTTGGCGACTAAAATCAATTTTTAGTCGCCAATGCTATAATTATCGGCTACTAATTATTTTTTGTCGCTAAAAAATTAAGTTCCATTTAAAAATAAAGCAGTTTTGGCGACTAAATCTGTTTTTAGTCGCCAAAAATGTCACTTTTTGGCTACTAAACCTGTTTTAGTCGGCAATTGTCAGTTTTTAGCTACTAGTTTTTTTTTGTAGCCAAAAACCTGCACATTCAGCGACTAACCTGTTTTTTAGTTGCTAAAACCAGCACCTTTGGCTTCTAAATTGTTTTAGTCGGCAAAAACCATCACTTGTGGCGACGAAAATTGTGTTAGTCGCTGAAACCCATATAATAGGCGACCAAACTGATTTTTAGTCGCCAATACATATACATTTGGCTACTAAATGGTTTTAGTCGCCAAAAGTCTTCATTTTTGGCGACTAAAATGGATTTAGTCGCCATTTGTGCAACTTTCAGCGACGAAATTCATTTTTTTAGTCGCCATTGGTGCTTTTTGTTGTAGTGTGGTTTCCAAATTGAAGGAACAGGATATATAGGAAAAGAATAGTACTCTCGATAACTTTGAACATAGAAGTATTGATCAACAAATAAACTCAAATCATGTCCACTCTTTTGTATAGCACCAGCTGCATGTGCACATGGAAACCCTTTCAATTGTCACTCGCCACAAGAACATATTCGTCTACTAATGTCAACTGAAACAAATGGACGTGAATGCACCTCATAGACATCATTTCCAGATGAACTAACAATCCATGGCCTCGAAGTATTAAAACCATCATACAACTTGGACTCCATTTTGGGGCACATCAAACCATTCTATTTATTAACAAGTTCTCTCCTCTTAGCAATTTTCCTCATCAACTTAATTCTTACACTATCAATCAACTTTGTGATAGGCAAGTGGCGTTCCTCTCGTATCCACGAATTGAAAGATTCAGCTACATTTGTGTAACGACCCCATCATGTATAATGATTAGTACTTGATTAATTAAGAGGATTTGAGATTTAATTGCCAAGTATTATAATTTAATTTGGGATTTATGAGAATTGTGGGATCTGACTCGTATATGATTCTATTAAAGATCTATTTTGGAATTAGAAATTAAGGGTCCAAATGGCTTAAGGAAGTGAAGTTAAGAAGTTGAATCAATTTAATCTTAATTATGGACCCATTTGGGAGTTTAATTAAATATTCATTTCAGTTTAGTAAAATTGAGATTTGATTAATTAGATCCTAATTGGAGTTAATCAAGTTAATTAAATTATGAAGATTGAGAATTGTAGTTATTACGAATTAAATTTATTTATGGGGTGTCTAATTTGAATATGTAATTTAATTGACGGAAATTTTGAGTCTGATCGAAAATTGAAGGATTAAATGATTTAAGAAACCAAAATTGAGGATAGGAATAAGCTCAATTTGATATTTGGAGCTTTTTGGGAGTTTAATTAACACCTAATTCAGATTGATAAATTTAAATATAATTAATTGGGCTCTAATGGAAGTAAAATTAGATTAATTAAATTATGTGGAATTTGTGACTAGTTATGATTAATTGAATCAAGATCAAGATTAATTAAATTAAGGGGTGATTAACTAAGCTAATGGATAATTAGTAATTAATCTAATCCTAATTATAAAATAAAATGGAGTAAAATTTTAAAAGCCCTAGATAGATGGTAAAGAGAAATAGTGGTTTTATTTATTATTATTGATTCTTTAGTTATTTATCATTATAGACTTAGTGTAGGTGTGTGGTGTGTGTGTGTGTGTTCATTTTGTGCTGAACACTAGCACAGCCGAGAGAGAGAGGAAGGACAGCACGGGGAGAGAGAGAGAAAGAGAGAGAGAGAGAGCTTGCTTCTTTATGCTAATGCGTTTTGAAGGAGACTCAAGAAAGGAAAATGGAGGATCATCAAGAATCTATCAAATTAAAGATTAATGGTAAGGATTTCAACCTTTATTTTGTAGAATCTTTGTATTACACTTGAATTAAAGATGAGTTTGGGTTCAATTTCATATAATTTGGAAGAAATTAAAGAAACAAAGATGAAGAAATTAAGGTAGGTTCATGGTTATGGAAATCACTTTAGAAATTAACTATTTTGTATTTAATTTTTGTAATCTTGCATGAATTTGGGCCTTATTTCTACATGCATGTGATTTGGAAGAATTGAAGAATAAATATGGGTTTTGATTTTAATTATTAACCAATGAATGTAATATAATCTAAGAGTTTGACTCAAATTAAACATATTTTGGAACATCTATGACTATGAATTAGCTTGAGGTTAAAATAAATAGAGTTAAGCTTGAGATTAAGGAAATAAGTTTGAGAAAATTTATCAAGTAAGTTAAATTTGCGTTATTCCTCATGAATTTGGATTTCATCTTTACATGCATCATGAATTAAGAAAGTTATGGAATCAGTCTCATGGATTTTATAAGAAATAAGGTTTTAAGTAAGAAATTAAGTAGACTCATAGTTGTGGAAATTAATTTAGAAAATTAATTGTTTTGATTTGATTTTGTAGTATTTTCTTGTAATACATGACAAATATTTTTCTAAGAGTTTTATAAATTTAATTTCATATTTTAGATAATCCTCCATGCATCATGAATTAAGGAAGTTATGGAATTAGTCTCATAGATTTTGTAAGAAATAAGGTTTTAAGTAAGAAATTAAGTAGACTCATAATTGTGGAAATTAATTTAGAAAATTAACTGTTTTGATTTGATTTTGTAGTATTTTCTTGTAATACATGAGTTTTAAGGGAATTGAGCCATTCAAGTTCTTTTTGAAGAGATGAAGGAAATGTTTTAAGAAAGTCAAGTTTATGGAAATTTAGAATTAATCCTAAAGTTTTGATTTTATAATTGGATTTTTATTTAATCCATGCATGTGATGTAATTTAAGAATTTTATTCAATTTATATACATTTTAGAACACCCATGATTATAAATTAAGTTTTTGGTTAAAAATTGAGTTAAGTTGAATTTCTAAGAAATTGATTTGTGTAATTCATAGTTAAGTTGATTTTGTTATTAACAATAAAATTGGATCTATTTGTATTACATACATCATGGAATTTCAAGAGGTTGGGAAGTCTAATTTATATTTTAGAATTGTGAGTTGATGTAAAGAAGATGAGTTAAAACTAAATTTGGACAATTGGAGCATAATTTTGAATGAATGATTTCTAATTGAGAATGTTTACTAAATTATACAATGGTTCTCCATTTTTGTGTACCAAAAGTACATGTTTTGAGGCTTTGAATACCAAATTTGAACTTCAATTGCAATTTTGGAATTTCAAAATTTATGTTGTCCGCTCGAGTGTGAAAATCGAGCTCCCAGAAGTTTTTCAAATTTTACAGTCCGCTCGAACGACCAAAGTGGCGCTCGAGCGGAAACCCCTTTTCAGCATATTTTGAAAAATTGCATTTAGTTCACATTTTTATTCTCATCTCTTTCCAAAGCATTCTAGGCATGATTTATGACTCAATAAAGATTAATAAGCTACCAATCAACATGAATTAGTTAGTTAAAGAATTAATCATTGATCTAGTGGTAATTGTTTAAGAAGCCAAGTAAAAGATCAATCTATTTGGAAAAGAAGGACTTAGTAATGAAAGAATATGTGAAATAAGAACCTGGTTTATTTGAATGAGAAAGAATAAGCGTAGTAGAACTTCAGACTATTTAGACGGAAAAAGACTAAAAAAATCAAGTTTGATCAATGGAGTAATATTGTATTTCAATGTGTATATGTTATGTGCTTGTGTAGGTCACGCGCCATTGTCTGCCTGGTTTATCTAATATGTCCAGTCTGTCTGATTGCTTTTGCAGCCATCTGTGAGTAATAACTCTGTAAAATTATGTTTAACTTAAGTATTTTCTGACTGGTATGGTATGATCTATTTTCTGAAATGCTATCTTACGAATAATGAATGAATGTCTAATTTTTTGAAAAGTATTTGTGGCACCCTTAGTTCACGTGGCCCTCGCCCGGGGGTAATAATACCGCGGCCAATCTGCACGTGGCCCTCGCCCGTGGTAACAATACCATGGCTACTTGCGCGTAAGATATAGACCTTTATGGTCGTTGGTACCAACTATGCATGTGGGTCTCTGGACCAAATTGATCTGATAGCTAATGGGTGTACCACGTATGATCTTATGCAAAATCTGAATATGAACATGAGTGTGTATCTAAATCTATTTTTGTTTTGAAGTTTGAATATGTTCCGATTTAAATACTGGATCCTAACTTGTGCTGGACATCATTCATAAAACCCCTTTACTCTGTTATTATTCACTGGGCTCTAGCTCACTGTATTATTTATGTATGTAGGTGATCAGGTGCGTGACCAGGCTTAGAGGCATCTGCCTAGAATCTGTTTTTGTCAACCAACCTATGTGCCTCTCCGTGACAATGTAACAACCCTCACCACTATTTACCGTTAAACTACCGATTACTGCTAAACTGAGACTGATTATGAAAAGTAATTAAACTGATTGAAATACTGAACTGACTGACTGAAATCTGAAACTGATTGATTGACTGTATCTGTTTAAATGCACTATCTATCTGTTTGACTGTCCGATTATCTGTTCATGTTTTTATGGTTAAATTGCAAATTGAAGGCCTTATCGGCGGCCGAACCCGAAATCGATTAGTGTTTTATGATCAATAGAATTTATGCGAATTTATGGTGTATTTATCTGAAATGTGATTTGGTACGATTAAATTAGATTAATTATTGATAAATTACAAGTTGGCCTTATTCACAATTTTGCCACTTAAGTGGCCTATCATCTAAACATTTGGCCTTACACACACTTGATCACATAACACACTTCATCAGCCTTTTTTTCCTTATTCTTGCCGACTAGAGAGAGTGAGAGGTAGTGAAAGCTTGAGTTCTTCACAATTTGGCTTGAATCTTGAGGAATTGAAAGCTTAAGTGCATAATTGAGCCTCTAGACTTGTAATTGAGGAACCTAGGTATGAATTTCACCTTCTAATTGTATATTTAAGCTCTATCTAGCATGGATCATGATAGTTTAATGAGCTAAGTCAAGAATTGGTCTTGTAGTGTTGGATTAAAGCTTGTATCATGCATGCATGTGTTTATCCTTGCATTTTGATGTTGATTTCATGGCAATTGGTGCATGCATATTCATAATAGTGTGATAGTCCATGTTTTCGTCATGTTTTTGTAAGAGTTAGCTCATTTGAGCTTGTATTTAAAGCTTTGAAATGGTTTAAATTCATGCATGTTATGTTTGAATTATATTCTTGAAACTTGGTTTGAAATTGAGTTGTTTGAAACACCCTTGGGCTTTGATTTTTCAATTGAGCTTTGGAATCATGTTAAACTATGAGTTTTGGGATGTTTTCTGGAAAATTGGCCCAAGAGGATCGAAATTTATGTTTTAAAACTTGGTTTTGAGCTTGAGGTTCAAATCTAGAATTTCTAGAATTTGGACTCACACTCGAGCGGGGTGACTGGCGCTCGAGCGTGAAATTCGTGCTCCCAGTACTTTGCACTGTTTTGATTTCTGCTCGAGCAGAATAATTGACGCTCGAGCGGGACATTGTGTCTCATGCTCGAGCGGGTGTCGACCGCCTAATCGAGCGTGATTTTCGCCTATCCAGCACTTTGACTGTTTTGCAGAACGCTCGAGCGGGTAAGTCTACACTCGAGCGGAAACCTTTGTCTGCATTGTCTGCTCGAGCGAAAGTAAACCTACGCTACGAGCATGACCCTATTTTTAAAATTCCCTTGAAAATGCTTTTAAAGTGCATCTTTTGCATCCTCATCTCATCCTAGCATTATTAGGCCTAGTTTAAGAATTAGGGATTGAGTTATTATTTTTCCAACTATGTAGCTTAGTGTGTGTTCAATCTGTAACTGTGTAGGGTTAACGACTAGGGACGCGCTCTAGCTTTATTGTAGCCCAGAACTCTGTGAGTAACAACTGTGTAAAGATATGTTCAAATGATTATCTTCTGAACAATTGAACTGTACTGCTTTCTAAACTGATACTATTAATTGAATGAATGTATGTCCTATATTCTGAACTGTATTGTGGCATCCTTAGCAACTACTGTTACTAATTGTTACTGTTACAGAGATCTCTGTCGGTTCCCTTGTTGGAACCACTACTGTTTACTGATTGATGGCCATCATTTACTGTTCGGTCTTTTAAGACCTATTGTTCACTGTACTGTTATGCTAATGGATGTACCACATATGGCTGAATGACTAATATACTGAATTAATGAACTGTTTTCATTACTGTAAGGGCATTTATTCTTAACCTCTTTATGCATTACGTTATTCACTGGGCTTTAGCTCACTGCTCATATATATATATATATATATATGTAGGTGTACAGGCACTAGACCGCGGCTAAAAGCGTCGGGGTTAAGCTCCAGTTTTGTTAAGCCAACCACTGTGCCTCACTGCGAGGTTCCGAGCCTATCAAGTTATGGCTTAGGGGTGTTTTTAATTTCCCCATCTGTCTCTGTATCTGTTTTGTATGACTGTATAGATTGTTACGGTACTGTTTGATAGGGATTAGGTCCCTGAACTGAATGATTGTATATATGTACGTACTATTTTGTCACTGACTGCATGAATGCATGAAAAGTCTTTTTGGCATACAGACTGTCACAGCTCATTGGACATTGTTTATTTACTGTATTGGTTTTCGCCAGCCCCTGTACTCTGTATTATTGTATTACTGTTAAGCAGGCCTTCGGTAATCTCGGATTACTGGCCAGTTACGGTGCTAAACCCATAGGGGCGGGTTTGGGTCGTGACAGACAACCCTCACCACTGATTAGTGCTAATCTATGATTAAGCATGTTAAATGACTGATTGACTGAAATCCTGAACTGATTGATTGAGTGTATAGCTTAAGTGCATTTCTATCTGTTGACTGTTGAATGATCTGTTCATGTTTTGCGCTTTAAAATGTAAATTGGAGGCCTTATCGGCGGCCGAATCTGAAATCGAGTAATGTTTTATGCTAGTTAGAATTTATGTGATTTTATGGTATATTTAATTGAAATGTGATTTGGTATGATTAAATTAGATTTAATAATGTTAAATTACATAAGCTGGCTTTATTTACCTAGTTGCCATTGAGTGGCCTTTCTCTACATCCATATTTGGGACTTGATTAGGAGCTTTTGACACTTTATTCTCAGCCCCTTTCCTTATACCAAACCGACTAGAGAGAGAGAGAGATAGGAGATAGATTGATTTCAACCAAAAATTGGCTTGGAGGCTTAGGAAATTAAAGGATTCCTTGCATATTGAGCTTCTACATTTGAAATTTGAGACTTAAGGTAGAGAATTTACCTTCTTGTTCATATTTTGGGTTGGTTCTTGCATGGTTTAGAGGATTGTTGGAGTTTAGAGCCAAGTTATGGCTTAAATTGTTGAATTGAAGCTTGAATCATGCATGCATGTACATATTCTTGCATTTTGAAGTTGATTTTCATGAAATCTTGCATGCAAGTTTACATTCTTGTTCTAGTCCATGAGTTCATCATGGTTTTGAGTTTAATCTTGCTTTGGATCATGTTTTGAGGCATTAGAATTCACTAGAATTCATGCATGTCATATGTTCTTCATGTTCATGAAAACTTCTTTGAAATTGTGTTTAATTGAACTACCTTTGGGCTTTGATTTCTCAAATTGATCTTTGAAACAGGTCATATTATGAGTTTACAAGTGTTTTCAGAAAATTAGCCCAAAATGATCGAGTTTGATGCTTTAAAGTTGAGTTTTGAGCTTGATGTTCAAATCTGGAAATTCCAGATTTTGGACTCACGCTTGAGCGGGGAACTCCACGCTTGAGCGTACACACTGAGTTCATGCAGTTCGCTCGAGCGGGAAAAGTGACGCTCGAGCGGGAAATGCGTGTATCCAGTACTTTACATGTATTTACAGTCCGCTCGAGCGGGGGAATACACGCTCGAGCGAGGACTTGTGTCTCACGCTCAAGCGGAGGTCGAGCGCCCGTCGAGCGTGAATTTCACCCACCCAGTACTTTTGCAGTCCGCTCGAGCGGAGTAAGTCACGCTCAAGCGGGGAAACCCACGCTCGAGCTGGACCCTGTTTCAGTAAAATTTTGAAAAGTGTTTTTTTAAATGCATCTTTGCATCCTCATTCCATCCTAGGTATTCTCAAGCCTAGTTTAAGGCATCTTAATGAGGATATTGATGTAGAACCACACCGAGGCAAATTAGGGATTAAGTTATTATTTTCCAACTGTGTAGCTTAGTGTGTGTTCGTTCTGTAATTGTGTAGGGTTGGCATCCGAGGACGCTCTAGCTGCTTATAGCCCAGTGCTCTGTGAGTAACAATGTTGTAAAGATATGTTCAATCATGAATATTTTCTGAATGAACAACTGTACTGCTTTCTGAAATGATATTTCTTACTGAATGAATGTCTGTCCTATTTGTGAACTGTATTCGTAGCATCCATAGCAATTTACTGTTACTGTTACTGTACTGTACTGCCACTGTCACAGAGATCTCTGTCGGTTCCCATGTTTGGAACCACTACTGTTTACTGATATGATGGCCATCAACTGACTGTTCGGTCTATTAAGACCTACTGTACTGTCGTAATAACCAATACAAACTACCACGTGTACGATCAGGATCGAAGACTTGACTAGCCTTACCTACTGTACTGTTTTGCTATTGGATGTACCGCATATGACTATTATAGTTTCTGAATGACTGTTATGGCATGAAATATGAGCCACAAACTGAATGACTGATATACTAATAAATGACTGTTTTCAATACTGAGAGGACATTTATTCTTAACCTCTTTACGCATATGTTATTCACTGGGCTTTAGCTCACTGCTAATATATATATATATATATAGGTGTTCAGGCATCGGACCGTTGCTAGAAGCGTCAGGCTAAGCCCTTGTTTTGTCAAGCCAACCTTTATGCCTCACTTCGAGGTTCCAGATCTGTTCAAGCTAAGGCTGCTTTTGGGGTGTCTCAGATTCACCCTATCTGTCTCTGTTATGTATAGACTGAATGAAATTTGTACGGTACTGTTATGGCGGGGATTTGGTCCCTAACCTGAATGCCTGTAAATGACGTATGTATATACTGTTTTTGTTCTGAATGTGAATATGTTATGAAAAGTCTTTTTGCATACATACCTGTATATGATGTATGTACATGTTGTTTTGTTTTGAATGTGAATATGTATGAGAAGTCTTTTTGGCATACAGACTGTCACAGCTCATCGGACATCTTTTAATTACTATTTTGGCTTCTGCCAGCCCCTGTACTCTGTATTACTGTTTTACTGTTAAGCAGGCCTTCAGTAATCTTGGATTACTGGCCGGTTACGGTGCTAAACCCATAAGGGCGGGTTTGGGTCGTGACAGAGTGGTATCAGAGCGATATTAAACCACGAGTTATACCACACACACATGTCCAAATGAGCTATAGGATGTCCTAGAAAAGTAATTAGGACATTACATGAGCATGAAAAGTGTGTGTTGCCATGACATGAATATATGTGTTAACGTGTTTAAGTATGCAACTGCCTATGTTTATTATTGTCATAATTGCCTATAGTGAAATGGATAACGCAAGAACTGCCGATGAAACTGAATCATCTGACACCAGAATGGCAAGATTAGAACGAACAGTGGAACTGTTGACCGAAGCCTTAAAGCAACAGCAACAACAGAACCAATAGCTCCCACCTCCTCCGGTACAGCCGGAACAGAATGTGAATGATGACATCATTGCTCTAACACAGAAGTTCAGTAAGATGAAACCGCCATCATTTCAGGGAGGCCTTGAACCATTGAAGGCCGAAGCGTGGGTGCTAGAAACTGAAAAATTATTTGAAGTGTTTCCGTGTTCTGAAGCACACAAAGTGCTACTGGCTACCTTCACCTTACAAGAAGAGGCCAGAAGGTGGTGGATGCTGGTCCGCGACACCAATACTGCTATGAATTGGGCTCAGTTTAAGGGAGCCTTCTTTGAGAAATACTTCCCACAATGTGTCAGAGACCGCAAGGTAACCGTGTAACGCCCCAACTTCCGGGTCATTAATAAATCAAATCAACCTCAAATTTATAATCGCAGATAACTCATAGCCCCAAATATACAAAACATCTCCACAAATAATTAACTCAAATGTCTCCAAAACGTAGATTATACAAATCTCCAAATAAATAATATATAGTTGTGGACTAAAAGAATCTCCAACTCAAACAATCTCTTTAGATGCATCAACTCCAACCGCCACTAAATTTGCTCCACGCCTAAAAAATAAATTAATTCGGGAAGTATACAATACAACTGGAACAACAAGGCTCAAACAGAAAATAAATTAACAGAGATCCATCAATTACACAACCGATTAGATTCGATAATCAAACAATTTACCAAATGACACAAACAAGTCCACTCGACATATGATAATTTATCCAGAACCAAATACCCGGTCCTACTCGGTACATGACCAATGACCGGCCTCACCCACCTCACCCAAGCACAAACGCTTATCTGGGCTATTGGTCCAAGATATTGACAAGGTCTACTCAATCCATGTACGGAGCATTTCCACATCATTTAGCCAGACAAATCAACATTAACTACACAGAACAACTTCATAGAATTTGTCAAATGACCAGAATACTCAAACGTGTCAACAGAATGATTCACAGGATTTATCAAATGATCACAATAATCAAGAGGATTACAAATTGAAAGTAATTAACATAAACTCTGTGTAAAGAGATTTAGAGGAAGCATATTGTATACCACCCAAATTACCTCAAATCAATCTCCTCCGTCTCCAACACTCAAATCTCGATCTTTCTCCATGAATCTCCAAATTCTAAGCCATAAGGTATGTAAGGCTTCACAAAATCTACAACTCTCCTCCTTTATGAAAATGCTTACTCTCACTTTAAACATTCTTAATCTAAACTCTAAATCTATATAACAAATGGAGAGAGATATGGGAAGAACCATAGAAAGAAGTTGAGAGGTGAGCTCAATTTATAGGCAAACTTGGTGTAACATGGCATAAAAGCCCACTAGTTGGAATTGAAAGGACAAGTTAGGATTTATTGGTTCATTAAAGCCCACTAATAACCACTAGTTGGATTATGAAAAGACACTAGTTGGATTAAATGAAAAGACACTAGTTGGCATTAAATGGACACTAGTTGGATTAAATGAACACTAGTTGGAAAATAATTTAAACATTATAAACACTAGTTCGAAATAATTCTAGTACTGAGGGGCTTTAAGCAAATAATTTAAACATTTTTTTTGTTTATTTTTTTTTAGAGAAAACATTTTTCAGGGGCTTCACAAACCGAGTTTGAACAGTTGAGACAAGGTACCATGTCCATGGCTGAGTATGAGTCAAAGTTTACTGAACTCGCCAGATATGCACCGCACATGGTTGACACTGATTACAAAAAGGCCAGGAAGTTTGAAGGCGGCCTTAATGTAGAAATTCTTGACAGAATCAACGTTTTGAAATTGCTGAAATACGTGGATGTTCTTGATCGAGCAATAATGGCTGAGTCGAACATCAAAGCATTGAAACAGACTGAAACACCAGCGTCTGAATGGTGTGGTAAGAGACAGGGTTTTAAATTTAAGAAAGGCCGGAACAGTTCGTTGAACAAAAAGCAGAACACAGAGTCAACAAACATTCGGGGACCGAGAAACCGTTCTATACCGCCCTGCTCCGAATGTGGTAAGAATCATAAGGGGGTTTGTTATAAAATCTCTGGTACTTGTTACAGGTGTGGCAAGGTGGGCCACATGGTTAAAGATTGCCCTTCCACTTCCCAAGGCAATAGCAAAGCTGCACCTAGCGCAGCAGCATTAGCTGTCGCACCGAAACCCAATCCCAAAGCTACCAGAAAAGAGCCTATGAGGCAAGGCCGAGTGTTCGCACTTGTACCGGGAGACGTACAGAATACCGAGACCATTGTGTCAAGTATACTCTCAATTTGTGCTCAAAATGTGTATGTTTTGATCGATTCGGGGTCTACACATTCATATGTATCGCATGCTTTTTCGCGGAAATTGAATAGACCATTGGAACCCATGAACTATCTATTAGCTGTATCTTCACCTGTTGGGGGATCCATGACTTGTGCTTATATGTACCCTGCATATGAAATTATTGTTGAGGATGTTCATTGTATATTGATTTACTGCCATTGAATATTGATCATTTTGATGTGATATTGGAAATGGATTGGTGAACGAAATATCATGCTACCATAGACTGTGTAACAAAATAAGTTGTTTTTCGTCCACCTGGACTGCCTGAATTTGTGTTTAACGGAGTTGGAGTAGTACCTCCCCCGTATCTGATTTCATCCATGAAAGCTTTCAAACTGATTATAAAGGGGTGTAAAGGGTATCTATGTTCTGTATTGAATGTACCTACTGATGATAAAACTAATGTGGACAGTATTCCTATAGTCAGAGAATTTCCAGATATTTTTCCAGATGATCTGCTAGGGGATTTGATTGATAGGGAGATTGAGTTCACCATTGATGTGATTCCGGGTACACAGCCTGTATCTAAAGCTCCGTACAGAATGGCACCTACCGAATTGAAAGAGTTAAAAGTTCAGCTGCAAGAACTGTTAGATAAGACGTTCATCAGGCCCAGTACTTCATCGTGGGGCGCGCTGGTCTTATTTGTGAAAAAGAAAGACGGCTCAATGAGACTCTGCATCGACTACCGTGAACTGAACAAGATAGGGAGATTGAGTTCACCATTGATGTGATTCCGGGTACACAGCCTGTATCTAAAGCTCCGTACAGAATGGCACCTACCGAATTGAAAGAGTTAAAAGTTCAGCTGCAAGAACTGTTAGATAAGAAGTTCATCAGGCCCAGTACTTCATCGTGGGGCGCGCTGGTCTTATTTGTGAAAAAGAAAGACGGCTCAATGAGACTCTGCATCGGCTACCGTGAACTGAACAAGGTAACAGTGAAAAATAAATATCCATTGCCTCGCATTGATGATTTATTTGACCAGTTACAAGGTGCCCAAGTGTTCTCCAAAATCGATCTTAGATCTAGATATCACCAGTTGAAAGTCAAGACAGGGGACATCAAAAAGACTGCCTTTCAAACGAGGTACGGACATTACGAATTTCTTGTTATGCCTTTTGGAGTTACCAATGCACCTGCTGCATTTATGGACCTTATGAACAGAATTTTCAAACCATACCTTGATGAATTTATAGTTGTTTTCATAGATGACATTTTGATTTATTCCAAAAGCACGGAAGAACATGAACGTCATTTGAACAGTGCCCTACAGACCCTAAGAGAACATAAACTTTATGCAAAACTAACTAAATGTGAATTTTGGCTAGACAGTGTGATGTTTTTGGGACATGTGATCAGTAAGGATGGTATTATAGTTGACCTACAGAAAATTGAAGCAGTAGTGAACTGGCCTAGGTCGAAAAATGTTACCGAAGTCCGAAGTTTTCTAGGCTTAGCTGGGTATTACAGAATGTTTGTCAAAGATTTCTCCAAAATTGCTCTACCACTGACACAACTGACTCAGAAGAGGATATCATTTGACTGGACCGATTAGAGGGAATTAGTTTTTTAAGAGTTGAAAACTCGACTAGTGACTGCATCGATTCTCACCTTACCCTCAGGTACGGATGGTTATACTGTATATAGTGATGCTTCTTATAAGGGTTTGGGATGTGTTTTAATGCAGAATGGTAAAGTTATTGCATATGCTTCTGAGACCGCATGAAAAGAACTACCTGACCCATGATTTAGAACTTGCTGCAGTAGTGTTTGCACTGAAAATTTGGCGTCACTACCTTTATGGGGCAACATGTGAGGTGTATACAGACCACAAGAGTTTGAAATACTTCTTCACACAGAAAGAACTGAACATGAGGCAGCGGAGATGGTTAGAACTAATAAAAGACTATGACCTGCGAATTTTGTACCATCTAGGAAAAGCTAACACTGTTGCTGATGCACTGAGTTGGAAATCGATTGGAAATTTAGCCTGTTTACTCACCGGGCAGAAAGAATTGCTATGTGACCTTGAAAGACTTGAAATTAAAACTGTTTTGCGTGAACAAGGTGGAACAATAGCCGCTATTTCTGCTCAACCGGCACTGATTGAAGAGATTAAAGAGAAACAACAACAGGATGACTTCTTGAGGAAGATCATCGAAGAACGGGAATCCAAACTGAGGCCGGATTTCAAATTTGAGAATAATATGTTAAAATTTCAGGGAAGATTGTGTGTACCGAGTGATTCTAAACTGAAAAGAAGAATTCTACAAGAAAGCCACAATTCAAAACTGTCTATCCATCCAGGAAATACAAAAATGTACCAAGACTTGAACCTGAATTTCTGGTGGCTGGGAATGAAGAAAGAGATTGCTGATTTTGTGTCGAAATGTCTTCATTGCCAACAAGTTAAAGTCGAACATCAACGACCCGCATGTTTACTACAACCCTTACCGATACCGGAGTGGAAATGGGAACATATCACTATGGATTTCATTGTTGGTTTACCTCGCTCTAGTAAAGGTATGGATTCAATTTGGGTTATTGTTGATAGACTGACTAAATCTGCTCATTTCTTACCTGTCAAAACAATTTATAATGCGGACAAATTGGCTATAATCTATATTGATGAGATTGTTAGATTGCATGGAGTGCCTGTGTCCATTGTTTCTGATAGGGACTCGAAGTTTACATCGAGATTTTGGCAAAGTTTGCGGACAGCATTGGGTACTGAACTGAGACTGAGTAGTGCATACCATCCTCAGACAGATGGTTAGTCAAAAAGAACCATCCAGACTCTGGAGGATTTACTGAGAATGTGTGTTCTTGATTTCCAAGGAAATTGGGAAAGCCATTTACCGTTGGCTGAATTCTCCTACAACAAAAGTTTTCACTCGAGCATTGGCATGGCGCCTTTCGAGGCTTTGTATGGCAGAAAATGTCGATCTCCGATTTGCTGGGCAGAAGTTGGGGATGGGCCTTTGCTTGGGCCCAAAATTGTACATGAAACTACTGAAAAAGTGAAATTGATTCAACAGAGACTGAAAATCGCACAGAGCCGACAGAAAAGTTATGCGGATGTCCGGAGGCAAGACAGAGAGTATGAAATAGGTGATCATGTTTTTGTTAAAGTGACACTGATGAAAGGCCAAACTCGTTTTGGAGTCAAGGGTAAGCTAGCGCCGAGATATGTCGGACCGTATGAGATTATTGAAAAGATTAATCTGGTGGCGTATCAAGTAGCGCTTCCTCCTGAAATGGAGCATATGCATAACGTGTTCCACATTTCAATGTTGAGGGATTACCTTCGGGATCCCTTCCATGTGATTGAGCCTACCCGTGTAGTGCTAAGTGATGGCTACACTTACGAAGAACAGCCTATTCAGATTGTGAACAGACAGATCAAGAAGTTAAGGAATAAAGAGATTCCGTTAGTGAAAGTTGACTGGCAAAACCATGGTGGCGTGTATGCCACTTGGGAAAGGGAAGACGATATGATCAAGAGATATCCTGAACTATTCCCACTGAATCCTGTTTTCTTCCAGAATGAAGGTAACTCGAGTTTGGAGGACCAAACTCTTTATAAGGAGGGGAGACTGTGACAACCCTCACCACTGATTAGTGCTAATCTATGATTAAGCATGTTAAATGACTGATTGACTAAAATCCTGAACTGATTGATTGAGTGTATAGCTTAAGTGCATTTCTATCTGTTGACTGTTGAATGATATGTTCATGTTTTGCGCTTTAAACTATAAATTGGAGGCCTTATCGGCAGCCGAATCTGAAATCGAGTAATGTTTTATGCTAGTTAGAATTTATGTGATTTTATGGTATATTTAATTGAAATGTGATTTGGTATGATTAAATTAGATTTAATAATGTTAAATTACATAAGTTGGCTTTATTTACCTAGTTGCCATTGAGTGGCCTTTCTCTACATCCATATTTGGGACTTGATTAGGAGCTTTTGACACTTTATTCTCAGCCCCTTTCCTTATACCAAACTGACTAGAGAGAGAAAGATAGGAGATAGATTGATTTCAACCAAAAATTGGCTTGGAGGCTTAGGAGATTGAAGGATTCCATGCATATTGAGCTTCTACATTTGAAATTGGAGACTTAAGGTAGAGAATTTACCTTCTTGTTCATATTTTGGGTTGGTTCTTGCATGGTTTAGAGGATTGTTGGAGTTTAGAGCCAAGTTATGGCTTAAATCGTTGAATTGAAGCTTGAATCATGCATGCATGTACATATTCTTGCATTTTGAAGTTGATTTTCATGAAATCTTGCATGCAAGTTTACATTATTGTTCTAGTCCATGAGTTCATCATGGTTTTGAGTTTAATCATGCTTTGGATCATGTTTTGAGGCATTAGGATTCACTAGAATTCATGCATGTCATATGTTCTTCATGTTCATGAAAACTTCTTTGAAATTGTGTTTAATTGAACTACCTTTGGGCTTTTTTTTCTCAAATTGATCTTTGAAACATGTCATATTATGAGTTTACAAGTGTTTCCAGAAAATTAGCCCAAAATGATCGAGTTTGATGCTTTAAAGTTGAGTTTTGAGCTTGATGTTCAAATCTGGAAATTCCAGATTTTGGACTCACGCTTGAGCGGGGAACTCCACGCTTGAGCGTACACACTAAGTTCATGCAGTCCGCTCGAGCGGGAAAAGTGACGCTCGAGCGGGAAATGCGTGTATCCAGTACTTTACATGTATTTACAGTCCGCTCGAGCGGGGGAATGCACGCTCGAGTGAGGACTTGTGTCTCACGCTCGAGCAGAGGTCGAGCGCCCGTCGAGCGTGAATTTCACCCACCCAGTACTTTTGCAGTCCGCTCAAGCGGAGTAAGTCACGCTCGAGCGAGGCTCTTTTGTCTGCATGTCCGCTCAAGCGGGAAAACCCACGCTCGAGCTGGACCCTGTTTCAGTAAAATTTTGAAAAGTGTTTTTTTAAATGCATCTTTGCATCCTCATTCCATCCTAGGTATTCTCAAGCCTAGTTTAAGGCATCTTAATGAGGATATTGATGTAGAACCACACCGAGGCAAATTAGGGATTAAGTTATTATTTCCTAACTGTGTAGCTTAGTATGTGTTCGTTCTGTAATTGTGTAGGGTTGGCATCCGAGGACGCTCTAGCTGCTTATAGCCCAGTACTCTGTGAGTAACAATGTTGTAAAGATATGTTCAATCGTGAATATTTTTTGAATGAACAACTGTACTGCTTTCTGAAATGATATTTCTTTCTAAATGAATGTTTGTCCTATTTGTGAACTGTATTCGTGACATCCATAGCAATTTACTGTTACTGTACTGTATTGCTATTGTCACAGAGATCTCTGTCGGTTCCCATGTTTGGAACCACTACTGTTTACTGATATGATGGCCATCAACTGACTGTTCGGTCTGTTAAGACCTACTGTACTGTTTTGCTATTGGATGTACCACATATGACTATTATAGTTTCTGAATGACTGTTATGGCATGAAATATGAGTCACAAACTGAATTTCTGATATACTGATAAATGACTGTTTTCAATACTGAAAGGACATTCATTCTTAACCTCTTTACGCATATGTTATTCACTGGGCTTTAGCTCACTGCTCATATATATATATATAGGTGTTCAGGCACCGGACCGTTGCTAGAAGCGTCAGGCTAAGCCCTTGTTTTGTCAAGCCAACCTTTGTGCCTCACTTTGAGGTTCTAGATCTATTCAAGCTAAGGCTGCTTTTAGGGTGCCTTAGATTCACCCTATCTGTCTCTGTTATGTATAGACTGAATGATATTTGTACTGTACTGTTATGGTGGGGATTTGGTCCCTAACCTGAATGCCTGTAAATGATTTATGTATATACTGTTTTTGTTCTGAATGTGAACATGTTATGAAAAGTCTTTTTGCATACAGACTGTCACAGCGCATTGGACATCTTTTAATTACTATTTTGGCTTCCGCCAGCCCCTGTACTCTGTATTACTGTTTTACTGTTAAGCAGGCCTTCGGTAATCTCGGATTACTGGCCGGTTACGGTGCTAAACCCATAGGGGCGGGTTTGGGTCGTGACACTCCTGTGGAGGTTCCAGATGTCTCAAGTGATTATCGTTATGTGATTTAAAGTTTTAGTTTTGTTTTCTTGTTTGGTTGAACAAGTCTTGTGCATTTTGTAAATAGGGTTAAATCCCTTTTTGTCTAATCTGTATATATGTAATGACTTATAGATAATGTGTATATATGTATATAAAAAGTTTAAAATTTTTCTGTCTCATATAAGTCTGCACAGCTCAATGGACGTTGTATATTGTTATTTGCTTTCGCTAGTCCCTAATATTATGTTAATCTGTCTCAGAGGCCTTCAGTAATCCCAGGATTACTGGCCAGTTACGATGCTAAACCTATAGGGGCGGGTTTGGGTCGTGACAATTTGACCACATCTCTCCAAAGCGTTGCCCTCGAAAATATGCATTACTCCAATGATCATATGATATGTCATCTAAAAACTTTTCAACTCTTGACCCACCTTTAGTCTTTAACTCAACCAAACATTGATGAAATGTTTCTTTAGTTAGAGCATATGCACATTTCCCAAACAAAGTGATCAGCTTTTCTTTCAATCGATGAAACATACCACGCAAATGATGCCTCAAGTTGATTTTCAAATGATATAAACAATAAGCAGGGAAAGCCATTAGGAAAACCTTTGGCAACACTTCAACTAATTCAAGGTTACGATATGGCACAAATGTAATATTTTGTTCTGGTGAAACAATTCTACTCAAATGCTCCGAAAACCAACGCCAGTTATCTTGATTCTCTGAGCCAACAACTGCAAAACAAACAGGAAAGAACCCTGCATGTACAAAACAGAAAAAATGAAAATATTCTATTATTCTTAGAAAATGGTAACACTTTAACATTCAAAATATCAAACACTAAAATGAATAACTGAAAAAATAAAAAATGCATATACAACAACAATATTATATAAAATTTAAAACATTCAATCATATTTCTAAATTGAGAACTTTCTCAATTTCAGAACAGAGAAAACAAATTTCTTATGTACCTTGATTTCCATCTTTTCCTGTAGCAGTAAGTAAATTTCCTCTAAATCTTCCCTTCAAAAATGTTCCATCAAGGAATAAAAGAGGTTGACAATAATCAAATCCACTAATGGAACCATGAAAAGTAACAAATAATCTCTTAAACCATTTAGTATCACCGTCACACTTAAACTCAATGTAACTCCCTAGATTGCAACTTTTTGCAACATCCATACACCATCTTAACTGGTCAAATGACATTAAGTAGTCTCCAAAAATCTCACCTTTTGCTTTCTCTACCCCCAACCAAGCTTGACGATAACTAACTCTTAGCCCATACCCCAACTTAAAATCCTGAACAACATGAACTGGACGTGTCAATGGATTATCACGAACACCTTCAACAATCAAATCAGCAACTAAATTAGAACTCATACGAGAATGATTCATCGTATGTACTTCAGCACCACATGTGTGGACATTGTTCAACTTCCTTATATAAAAGAACCCATTAGCATTCTCCACTCTACCATGAACATTCCACATACAACCTTTTGTCTCTCTAAACAAACATTGTGCGGTAACACGAACTTTATCATTCTTAACAAATATGAACTCAAATCCACACTCAATAGAAAACTTCGACAATGCATTATGAAATTTAACAATTCCACCTTCAAATTTCTGTCCTACATGTGTAATACAACCAACAGACAATAGTACTTTTTCCTTGTGTTGACAAAATGATGATAACATATCAACCTCTTCTTCAGCCCCCAACCTCGAATTCCTTTTGGAGGATGTAGATGCTCTGTTTGACAAGTTCACAGACTTACTACTGTCATGAGACAATGCAATATCATAAACTTCAAGATCCAACATTGACTCTCTTTCTCCATAATCCAATCTTTTGTTGAGATAACCACAGTCAATGGTTGAGTCTTTTACTCTCACAACAGCATCAATACACTTTGAATCAAAATGCACAACTAATGCCAACAACAAATCTAACTTCTCATTGTTGTCCAACGTACAATTAGGATGTCTAGGCAATGAGTAAGATAGACAAATATTATCAGATTGCAAATTATCCCATTTCAAACATAGCTTCTCAACCAACTGATCATATGTAACATTTTGATCAATCTTAATTGCAAATGTGCAACCATTATACTTGCACAAAAAAAAAAAAAAAAATAGGCGCACTCGTACAACCTTCACTTATCTTTCAATCTAAACAAGAAAAAAAGATCGCATCAATAAAAATCAGAACAAATACTTCATAACAATACAAAGAACTTTCTCAGTTTTCACAAACACTTCATAATAATAAAAACCAGAACAAAAACTTCATAACAATACAAATAATTCACAAATCACGTTTTCAATTCATAAAATAAATAACCAAACTGAGAAATCATCCAGCAAATCACGTCTTCAATTCATCAAAACAAAATTATTCAACATATTCTCATAAATAAATTTAATCAAAACTAAAGAAAATTCTAAAAAAAACATAATATACAAAATTGAAACAATACATACTGTGGGTGTTGATTTCTGACCGCACAACCAAAAGGGGGAACTCAGCTGGTGAGCACCGACAGAATAGATTCAACCTGAACAACCTGTCACAGAAAGATAAGAATCCCACGGTGGTTTGTCCACCTGGGGGTACTCCGACAATCAAGTCAGTAATCAATATCTCTAAAAGATAATCAATAGTGCTTAACTCACTAGACAGAGCATAAAAGACATACCTTAGACCCATGAGGGTGCCTCTCTTTTATAGCCAACACAAACCTAGTCCCAATGGAAGCCTAGCTTCAATGGACTTAGGATTACTGCTAATCTTGGACTCCCAGTAGGATTAGGATAAACTCTTTAAGAGTCTTATCTTTATCCAAACTGAAATCCTCTCTCATTCTAGGACTCTTGTCCTTTATCCGCTTATCCTGGATTCCGGTATCTTAGCAAATAACCTCGGCCTAGCTGAGATGATCTCAGCGTCATGACCAAGACACGTGGCACCTCAGCTGGCACTTTGGTGACACCTTGGCCACGTGTTGTCATTCGAAAATTATGTCCCCACAACTGCCCCCTAGGTTCTATTACCTCGACATCCTGAGGTGATGGAACCTATATCATTCCTTTCATTTAGCACGTCGGCTAAGCTCGCTCCGTCCTTCATTCCCGAGGTCATCATTCATCGGCTCAAATATGACCAACACTTAGTCTGTTTTCATCAATGCTTTAGAATAATTTGCATGTCTTTAACGTACACCTTAACTGTGTAATCTTCTCGGGGTGGAATACCTCGATTAAACCACTATCGGTTTATTTCGGCTAGTACATAGGTACTTCTTTTCAATACAACCTTGGCTTAACTTGTAAATTTTTCATAAAATTTTAATAAGTGTTTAAACCAATCTTCCTCTAACATAACCTCGGATTCACTTGAACTTGTAAATTTTTCATAAAATTTCAACAAGTGTTAAACATGACCTCGGTTTAACTTCAACTTATAAATTTAAAATTTCAACAAGTGTTAAACTAATCTTAGCTTGTAAATTCCAACTCCCAAGCCTCATTCTCCAGCCCTCTGCCCCCGCGTATTTTCCTCGGCTCTAGCATATTTCTCAATTCTGGCCAAGAGTTCCTCCATACTCTTTGGCAGTGTCTTTGCCAATGATTTTTGTAGCAGACAGTCATCATTCAGGCCGTTCTTAAAGGACACGACCACCACCTCTTGGTTGCATCCTGGTATTCGGTTGAACACGTCATAATACCTCTTGGCATAAGCCCTAAGGTTTTCATCCTCACTGATTCTCAGGGCCATCAGGGAGTTCACCCTCAACGGTTGT
The DNA here is from genome assembly GCF_004153795.1 of Camellia sinensis. NCBI lineage: Eukaryota > Viridiplantae > Streptophyta > Magnoliopsida > Ericales > Theaceae > Camellia > Camellia sinensis. The sequence goes on from NW_021024549.1 coordinate 713,214, forward strand.
AGTTTGTTCGTCACAAACCTGGCCACAAATATCTCGGCCAGGCCCTCCCAGGTTTTCACAGTTCCTTTCGGCAACTTGTGAAACCAGTTTGATGCAATTTCTTGAAAGGGTGAGAGGAACACCTTGCAGAGCAACGGCTCGTTCCCAGTGTATAATGCCATCGAGTTCAGGTACAAGCTGACGTGAAAGTTTGGGTCCGACTTACCGTCGTATATCTGGAACCTCGGCATACTGAACCTTTTCAGGCCTCAAATTTGTCTAATTCTACCAAGAACAGTGTCCTCGGCTTGACAAGAGAGGTCATCTCGGCATCTTGTCACTTTCTCTGGACGTAATCCCTCAGATCCTCCTTGGTTCGTCCAGGAGCTCGGCTATCTCTGGATTTCAACCTCTTTGGTGCACTACTTCCAGTGTCATTGTGAGTCCTTTTAGACCTCCCTCCATTGGTCGCGTCGAAACAGAGTTCCTTTCCCTGAACATCTCGATGTTCTTTGGTGCAGATTTCTTTTGTTCGACGGGTCTTTTGAGATTCTCCATGCCTGACCTCCCACGAAGGCCGATGAGAATATCCCTTTGTCCTACCATGCTGAGGGACTGCAGGAACCATTTTCTGGCCCCCTTTCTGGGCACCTTTGTTGGCCGCTGGCATCGGCGTATCTTGCAGCGGGAATAGTGGCTGCATCACGTTATTCTGAATCATGAAATTGACGATCGTTTGCAGGTCTGCCAATTTGTCTGCCATCGCCTTTATCTGGCCGTCCCTCCGTAGGCATCTATCCTTCCATACCTGGAGGTCTCCCTCGTTGTAATACTCGCCTCGGTCGGCCTTTATTAGGGTGTCTCCCTCTCGGCCGTCTTCCTCTTCTCCAGGATTATTTCCCTGAGGTTCTTCGTTACAGTTATCCTCCTCCACGTTGGGATCAAAGTGCTTACCGCTTTCAGTAGGGATATCGTCCCCAATCTTTTCTTTCTATTCGTTGTTGGCCATCTATTCTCCTTTCGTTCCCACGGACAGCGCCAAATTGCGGGTGTTGATTTCTAACCACACAACCAAAAGGGGGAACTCAGCTGGAGAGCATTGACAGAATAGATTAAACAGGAACAACCTGTCACAGAAAGATAAGAATCCCGCAGTGGTTCGTCCACCCGGGGGCACTCCGACGATCAAGTCAGTAATCAGTATCTCTCAAAGATAATCAATAATGCTTAACTCACTAGATAGAGTATTAAAGACATACCTTAGACCCATGAGGGTGCCTCTCTTTTATAGCCAACACAAACCTAGTCCCAATAGAAGCCTAGCTTCAATGGACTTAGGATTACTGCTAATCTTGGACTCCCAGTAGGATTAGGATAAACTCTCTAAGAGTCTTATCTTTATCCAAACTGAAATCCTCTCCCATTCTAGGACTCTTGTCCTTTATTCGCTTATCCCAGATTCTAGTATTTTCGCAGATAACCTCGGCCTAGCCGAGATGATCTCGGCGTCATGACTAGGACACGTAGCACCTCTGCTGGCACTTCGGTGACACCTCTGCTGGCACTTCGGTGACACCTCGGCCACGTGTTGTCATTCAAAAATTATGTCCTCACACATACCTATGAACCAGATCGAAGATCAAATATCCAGCAATCAATTCTTCAATTTATAAATCAAAATCGCACATAATAAACTCCAATAGATTTCAACTCAAAACGCGAACCAAGAAATCCTTCAAGATCCTTTCCTATTCGAATCAAAATCGAGAAATCAATTACGTATAATAGCGAAACAAAGAAATAAATCCTTCAAGATCGTTCACGATTCGAATCTTCAGGTACTTCCATAACTGATCTGTTAAGTGATTTGTTTTTTCTTTCTCGTAAATAACGTGAATGGAATTTTATATACAGTTGTTTATGTTAAAGGGCAAACACATCTTTTTACCTACAAATGGGACTTATTAGTTCAAAAAGTTTTTGATAGGACCTAAGCTACAACCAAACATGTTGATAGGACTTTTAGGTAATTATCTCATTATTTTATATAAAAATATTTTATTAATTTTTTTATATCTCGTACATAGCATAGGTTTTCACTATTAGATGAAAATTTAGTAAGATGGAATAAGTAGTATATATTTAGCTAGTGAAAAATGAAGAATAGTATTTGATTTGCTCTATGGTATGTATCTCAAATTTATGTACCCCTGAAGTTTGTTTAAATTGCATATTGTTTCATGTGGTTTGAAAAATTACAAATATCCCATTGTTAGAATTTTTTATTTAACAAAACTAACTGAAAAAACAAAAATTTTAACTAATCTCCTATATAATAATAAAATTACATACATTATTAATTGAAATAAATTTGTAACATCATTTGAAACTGTTAATTAACTTGATAATTTATTAATAAAATGGGCCATTTGCTATGAAATTAAAAATCTCAGGATGGGATGTAATTTATAGAACCTTAGGGGTGAGATGTAATTTTAGAACCACGGGGGGCAATTCGTATTTTAAAAAACCTCAAGAGGTGTGTTTGTAATTTAACTTTTTAGGTCTCTTTTGGAAATTATGTAACGCCCTCAAACTAAAACATATGTCATCATGCATAAGATCCATAACATAAAATAAATATTATAATTTCATTCATCAGAGCCTTCTCACAAATGAGTATACATGTTATCAACAAAATGAATGCCCTACGAGCTTACATCTTTCTAAGGAAGAACTTGGTTACAACAAAAGAAAAGTTATAACTCTTTACATATAAAGCCCTCGGCTTGAATTTACATGTATTCATCAAAACAAAAATAACAAAACGAGCCTTCCACTCCTGAACCTCCCAAGCTAAGGCCTTGGAGGCGGCATATCACCTGTACCTGAAAATGGTGTCCTAAGTAGGGTGAGCCAAAGCCCAGCAGAGATATGCTAAACCAGATATGAAAAATAACTAAAACATTAGCATTCGATAAATGGTTAACACTTGTAAACCATCATACACCCTTTTCATAGCCCAACAACATTTACACCCATATTTCAATTCACTTGCAGTTATTTACCCAAATCAATTCATAGACATGGTTCATTATTTAACCAAGCAATTCAAAATGAGATTACAACTCATGTTATCAAACACTTCAATCATCAACGTCATTCAGACATATACAGGATTTTGGGACTTTCACCCTGGACACTCCGGCCAACTTAGTTATCAATGGAGTCCATCCCCTATCTCCTCACAAACAATGGAGTACATCCCTTATCTCCGCCCAAACAAAGATACATATGCAATGTATTTAAACACGTTATCATATACAATGACCAATTAAAGCACATATTCAATGTGTTAATCCAACCGTCATATTCAATGACCTAATCCAATTGATTAGTTTCAATTTACCTAATCATCATGCAGTTCTACAACAATCATGGCTATTCTCCACCGATAACCCAAAACAGTTATTTCTAAACAGATAAATAAATTTATCAAACGGATAATTTATCACATTTTCCATAGGTGAGTGATTTATCAATCCAACTACACCATTGAATCACAATTTTCTCCAATTTCATGATTCTCAAACCAATTTCATATTTCCATAATAATTTTATCATTTACACAAATAGAATATGTAATTCAAATTAGGGCATTTTCCCCCTTTTCTCAAATATTGCTCTAAAGGCAACATTTCACCCATTATACACAATTAACCCATTTTCAAGATCTCACATACACATATAAAGCCCAAGTAAGAAAACCCCTCTTTTATAATTTCAAAATCAAACCCTAACTTTGCCCAAAACTCCCAAACACCACTATCTATACAAAATAACCAACATTTATGTCAAAACTCATAAATAGGAGTATGTTATCCCTACCTCAAATGGAGAAGCTCAAATGAGATGAAGGAAGAAACTCAAGATGCTCCAAATCTGAACTTTTTCGGATCAAAGGATAGCCTACGCGATGCTCTATCTCTTTTACAAAGGAAGTAGGGTAGAGACACTCTAGATCAAGTGTATTTGTAGAGAGAAGGAGTGTGTAGAGAGATAGAGTTGGATCTAGGGTTTGGAGTGAAAAAGGAGATGAAAAAGTGATGAAAAAGACGCTACTGCGAACTGATATATACAGGGCTCGCTTGAGCGAAGGAGTGGTCGCTTGAGCGACCAGACACAACAAATACCTCGCTCGAGCGCAAGAAGCGTCGCTCGAGCGAATAATGAAAAGCTTCAAGTTTGCAACGCAGAAGGTCGCTCGAGCGAAAGAATGCTCGCTTTAGCGAAGGAACATATAACACAGGGGGCTTGCTCGAGTGAAGAATACCAACCTTCAGGTCTAACAGAGACGCAGATGCATGCTCGAGCGCAAGAAACCTCGCTCAAGCGAAGAGGCACACCAAGCATAGCTCACTTGAGCGCAAGAAAGCTCGCTCGAGCGGAAGCTACGTCTGAAAAGAAACCTAAGAACCCACAATCCTCGCTCGAGCGCAAGAATCCTCGCTCGAGCGAAGAGACAAATACCAAAGGCTCGCTCGAGCGCAAAAAGCCTCGCTCGAGCGAAGAAACCAAATTCTGGACAACAATCTTTTGTTCCAACTCACAACCAACCTGTTCCAAACTTAACCAACACATTCTAAACTCAAATACAAAGAATAAAGGATGGAAACGAGATATAGACAACACCATAAGACCATTAACCTGAGTCCGGACAACAATAAATGACGGGAAAAATCCGGGATCGCTATAAATTAGGTTAAAAACTAGCTTATTGCGTTTTTGACTTTTTTTTATTAGATCACCTCTCTATTTTTTTTTAAACTTTTTTTAATAAAAAAAACAAAAAAAAAACTCAAAAAATTGACTTTTAACATATTTCCCAAAATATAATTATTTTTTCCAAATTAATTTTAAATTTATTTGACAAATGTTCACATAAAATGATTTGAAAATAAAACCAATCCAAACAGAGGTGAATTTGGAAGGCTCACATAATTTCTAAAACTACATCCAACCCAACCCATTGAACGATTTGAATTTGTCTAATGTTGCATGGACAATTAGGTTGTGTTCTCAACAACTTTGTTTATGATTTAACTTCTTGAGGACATCATCAAGCAATGTTTAGTTTCTAGTAGAGTCGTCATCTTGTATTTTATAGGTTGTTGCTAGCTATCATAATTTTACTTTTGTTTTGTTAGGCTTTATGAGTTAGGGATAATCTAGTAATTTACAGTTTTGTTGGACATGGACTATATTCTTGCCCGTGTGTCGTATTATGGATTGAAAATATCTTTGGTTCTTATTTATGGTTCATATCAAAATATTATTAGTAGTCAAAATTTGTTAGTCCCTTGTTTGCAATCATAATCAATAAAAGTTGGATGAATCCAATAGCCTATATAAATGCATGCAATATTCTAATTCAATAGATCTAGATCTTTAGAGGTTAAAAGCTTTTGAAGCTTTGTGTGATTCATTATGCAGCCTTTTCTTGGGGTGTAATTCCAAAAGTTATTTAGGTGGGATTCTTGAATCGTTTTATTCTTAACCTCTTCCTTGTCTTATTTTTCTTATTCTCTCAGTTACTGTTAATGAGTTATAACTCATAACTACCCAGTAGCCCTTATTTCATCACCAAAACCCCTAGCCAATTAAGCCCAAATCGATGCAATCCATTCTCTTACCTTTTGGCTTTCCAGTTCAACCCTATAAATTACAAATCAGTTGTTTAGAATTTCCAGCTGCTAATACTCTACAAATTCTGCAACCATGCACTTCCTATATACCACCAATTCCAACACTTTTGTTATAGAACCAGAGAAGGGAAGAAGGAAAAGAAGAAGAGTAAAGAGAACAAGGAGAAGAAGAGAGATAGAATTTTGTAGAGGGAGAGAATAGAGGTGACCAAATTCCTATTGTATTCAATTATGCTAAAAAATAACATGAAAGTCCAATACACATCCACACACACACACATATATGGGCATATAAGCAAATATCCTAATACAACTAAAATTCCTAAACTCTCCTCCCTCACCTAAAATATGTGTGAAAATTTTCTTCCTCCTTAGGCCCAATAAAATTTTAATATTCGCTGCCTATAATCTCTCTTACACGACACCAATTTAAATCTTGAACTTGCAAACCTTCCACAACCATAATACTTGAGCAGAATTATTCTAAATTTTATAATCTTCCTTATATCATACAAATTATTCTTTTCAGCCATTTTTGTCCATTTGGGAGCTTTCCTCTCGTTGGAGCTCACATGTACCCAGCTGTTACCCTTAACACCATCATTTAGTGTTTTACTTGCTTAATAACATGTCCTAACTTTTTCATCCAGGTATAAGTTCATCCTTAGCAAGTGTTGATATTCAATTTCAATACATGTACATATATGCATTATGTATATATAATGAGGCTAGTAACCTTTCAGTCATTACGTGAAGATGCTAAAGCAAAAGTGATTGGATTCTTGTTCCCTCACATTCCTCTTCTCTCTCCCTTTCTTGTCATTTTCTGCCATTTCATTTACGCTATGTTTGGTTGGGGGCTTTAAGGAGGGATTTGGAAAGGAAAAGAAAAAAGTTAGGTGAAGTATGAATAAAATATACTTACATTTCACCTAGTTTTACACACCTTTTCCCTTTTCCTTTCCAAATCCCCTAACCAAATAAAACATTAAGCGTTAGTCACTATTTCCATGATACCCTTAATTGTGGAAGGCTTCATTAGTATTTTCTCTTGTTCTTGGCCACTCCCAAGAAAAAAACATACGAATTCTTCTTAACTTCTTTTTTTTTATTTTTTATTTTTTGTGCGAACGCGTGTGTGGGCATTTTTTTTTTTTTGGGTAAGAATCTCAAAATAACACTAAATGCCACCTGGAACATTGATGACCTTAAACATCTCAGAATAGCTCTAAATGCCCCCGCTCATTCCCCCTCGCTCTGCCAACGGGAATAGCGGTACTTTTTGGAGAACATAGAAATTGTAGGACCAATGCATACTTTAGGTGGTACGCCAAATTGGACTTTAAATTTTCCAAAAAATTTTGAACAATGTTCTGTTCTATAATAGGTTGGTTTATGGGGTATCGAGCTCTGGTCCTTTTACATGCATTGCTTTTAGTGTATATCAGGTTTGGCCAAGGTACAAAACCAGTGAGCATATCTGATACATTGAGAATTTTCCAACTTGGTGTTTTCATTCTTTATTATTGGGGTGATGCTATGGTACATTTGGATGTACCATACATCAGTTATGAGGTTATGTGATTTGATATCATAACTAATGTCATATAAATCGTAACCATTATCATATTAACTCATAACTTAGTTATATTTAGTTATTTATATATACCATATTATCTCATAACTATCACATAACTAAATTATTTTAATAATTTAATTTGAATTGGCAACAGGTGTGACCGATTGCCAAACATAGAGCAAAGTAAATCAGAGTAGTCCAACGGTCCCAAGTCAGTTGGCCTCCCTCTCTTGCTCTAGCTCATGCTCTTGCTCTTCTCTTCTCCTCCCTCCTCTCTTCCACCATAGTCAAAGCTGCAGCGATTGTCGAAGACCACCAGCACCGTCGGCGTCGGTTACCAAAAAGAGGGCAAAGGAAATCAGAGGAGTCAAGAGGTCCCAAGTCAGTTGGCCTCCCTCTCTCGCTTTTGCTCCTCTTCTCCTCCCTCTTCTCTTCTACCATAGCCAAAGCTTCAACCATTGCCGAAGACCACCAGCCCTGTCGGCGTCAGGGCCACCGTAATCTCAGTGTTGACATCTTTCTTCATAATCTCTCACTCTCTCAATGTTAAGAATTAGTTGCTTCCATTCTAATAGAATATTTCCAAGAGATATTTTCTGTAGCTCAGGTTTGTTTCTAACTCTAAACTTCATTTACATTAGGGCTTTTGATTTGAAAACCCTAATTCTAATTGAATATCTGATATTAAGTTTGGTTCTCAATGAAAATTAACATCTGTATACAATAGCTGTGCCACTTTGATTTCAGAACTCTAACTGTAAAGAATGAATATCTGATATTAATTTTTATTTTATCAGTTTTTTCCTTTGAAAAAGTTCAAAATTTGTAAGCCAACTATTGGCTTTTTCTCTATCTCTCTTTGATTCTATCTATAATTACAATGTCATTGATCACATTCCCAAATCATCCTCTGTTTCTTTTGTTTCTGCATTTTTCTAGGAATTTATTAGCTCTTTGTTTGTTTTTTTTCTTTTTTTCTTTTTACATTTTAATTTTTTTAAAAACCAATAAAATTGATAATTCTTTTATCTACACTCCCTCTATAAATAGTCAACTCTTTGGCTTGATTAACATGCATCCATAGACCATCTTCTCCAAAACTACCCAATATGAGAAAGATTTTGCGACACTCTTTGATTAACATGCATCCATAGATCATCTTCTCCAAAACTACCTCTACAATCGCCCATGTAGCTACCAACATTTGATATCTTAGCTAATTTCTTTTGTTATACCTTTATTATCAATAATCGGAAACTTCTTCTCCCGGACTAGAAAAAATTGTTGCATCTATTACAATCATCTGAATCTGCTGTCCCCTTTAACTTTAAACCTGTTTTATTGTTGCTTCCCTTGGAAAGTTCTTCATTCTTCGAGAGACGCATATGATGGAATCTGCATGATAACAAAAAGCCGGGGCAGTGTTTTTGTTTCCAACACCAAATGGCGAGGTAATGCCCTAGTAGTGTTTGATTAACAATTGAACATCAAACTTGGATGGCCTATTAACAACTCCTAAATGCTATAATACCTTCAACAGATTATTTCAGTTAAGTTTTGAAAACAATACATTCTTTTGTAGTATCTACTTTTAGATGGTCTATTTAATGTCTACATTAGTTTCTTAGCCAGTTGAATGATCATGGAAGTTGACTCTATGATGTTATGATTCCATGCATCTTTACATTAGAGGTAAAACTAATGCTTCATATTTTAGGTAGATTTGATGGTTGATGCAACCATGTCTGCTTTAGAAGTCCTTAAAAGTTTTCTTGTCTTTTTGTTTACTTGTTTTCAAATGCCAGCACATGAAAAGAAAGCAAACTATACACAAGTATGAATGAAGAGAAAGATATGGGTAATACTTTGGGGCATAATACTTGAGAATTTTGGATAAATTTATTGTTGTTATGGTAAATGTACTGAAGTGAACTGCCAACTTTGGCCATTAAGTTTCTACTAAGCTTAGGCTATATTTGGTCAACTGATATCATTACTAGAACATTCTAATCAATTTTGGGTTTGAAATAACTAGTTTGGTTTATCAAATGAGAATGGTCATATGTTAATCACTTAAATAAAGGGTTTGTAGGAGTTACGAAATTTGAAATTCATAAAAAGCTTATTTGGTGCATCTATCTGCCTTATTTGGTAATCTTTGTTTATTTATTAGCCAAACATGATTCGTTTGACCAAATTATTTGGTTTATAACCAATTATGTAATAATCAGATTGGGCTTGAATATAATTAGTCTAAATCAATAATAACCTTAATGTAATTAATAAAATTGGAGAGTTCAACTTGGCTCAGTCCAGAGTGACTTTTGATTGGGCTACCCTGATTTGGTCACTTTGGGTTGGATCTATTTGTTTCTTGGGTTGATTAACTTGGTTAGGCCTATTGGGGTTTAGATTGGTTAGGTTCTTAGAGCTATCAAGACTATCAGTTCAGTTTAGGTTTTATGGACCAACCAAACTCACACTGCATATATAATGCATGTATTAGTCAAGAAGACACTTGTTTATTGAATATTCATATTGTAAGCCATTTTGTATGACTTTTGATGAATTAGGTGAGAATGGTACATTAGCCAGTACAGGTTGTACCCCGAGAGATGCTCAGATGTTGGAAGTGTTTTTTTTGGGTGAATAAATCATAAGATAAAAACAAGAAAATTTACAAGATTCTAAGGGGTATACCCCACGCCCTACCAAAGCTATACAGAAAAAACCAACTAAAACAAAACAACTACAAATAAACTATACTAACAGAAACTATGAGACAAAATAAAGAGGTTGGACCGTACAACCTGTTCAATGTCCATATTTAAACCCAAAATAGAGAGAATGAACAAGTTCAAAACCCCAAACATCAACAACATATCACAAAATAAAGCGCTGCCGTAAAGCTTCTCGCTCATATCACTCCAAAACAGCAAGCACCAGGGCAGCATATTCCAAGAGAGTACAGACATTGCACTGCAAACATCCTTCAATAGTAGTAGCAGTGTATGTCTAGCTAGCAACAAGCTTGCCTCCATAAACCATGCTCAGCAACACACAAAAAGAACAAACCTATCCTTGTTATGTTTTCCATAGCAACACATGCATATAGTCCCCACCCAAAGATAATATTTCCCTACGCAACCTGTAGGGATAGGGAATCAAAACCAACAACTGCAATCATCTAGGACTAGACAGCTATAGACTCAATACAAATCAAAAAGAAAGGAACTATTACAATATTTAAACGAAAGACAAAGTATTTTCCATTTGGAGATTTTCCACTTAGACTGGCGCAACAGTGCAGCCTAGTCTTTGTGTCTCCATCACTCCCCGAAGTCTCCATCTAGCCAAAACAAAGTTACTGTCCATGAGACTTCTTTCCCAACACAGATTAGAGTAACCTGGAAGTAACAATAGTACACATGTGAAACAAACAAATAAGCAACACCCATAACATAGATTATAACAAAGCTCATAGTTTAGGAGGGTTGAATCACTCAACCCACAATATTCACACTCCTCAACAAAGAATAACAGTGTTAAGGGCTTGGTTAAAATCATGGTACAATGAGTGGAAAAAAAAAACTACATCAACACTCCAACAATTTATAGCTCCCCTCACTCAACCCTCACCAACAAAATCCCCTGTCAAGTACTAGCAATTATATAAACCTGCAATAGCACATAAGAAAAAATAATTACATTAGTACTCAATTTCTGGCTGCCATCACTCAACCCACTTTTGGAGAACTCACAACTCTCATTTATGGGCTTCATCATTCTACCTACAAAACAGAGACACATTAACTAGAACAATCAAAACCATCTCACTATAGAAGCTTACCACGCTCAACCCTCAATAAATGCTCACCTTCACTCGACCCACAGAAGGTACCACTCCCCTCAATGTTTAAGGATGGTCGTAGGCAATCTCCACTCTTGAAGAAACCAGCTATCAGTTCGAGAATGTTTGATATTTTTAAAGGCAAGAGCCCTATATCTAACCATACCAATAATGCTCTGCAGAATAACCTCTTCAAGTTTTCTCTCATTGCTAAATATTCTGCTATTTCTCTCCATCCAGATCTGGTACACAGTGCAACAGAAGCCAAGTCTCTTAATGATTGTAGCTAGAGATTTGCCCAAGCAATCTCTAGCCACAACCTCAATAAGACCCAACCAATTTGTGCTCTACCAATTAGCATTGCACTTGGTGAGCATAGCAGTCCAAACCTTAGAGGAGAAAGGGCATTGGAAGAACAGGTGATCATGGTCCTCCCCATTAGCACCACACAAGGGACAGACAGGGTTAGTATCGTGGAAAAGCAACAAATTATTAGGCCTTAGTAATGGGTGAAGGTTTTCTCTACAACATGGTCTTTGGCATCTCTCATTTGGAGGAGACATATAAAAGACAAGGTCAAAGGTGCTTCTGCCCCATCATTCTCATTGAAAACGTTATCAAAGAGATGATTCCTTTTTATTTTCTTTCTTTTCTACACAAAAATTTTAGTTGGTTATCAAAGAGACTGCCCTTTAAGAACTTTAGTTGATTATTTTGAAGCATGTAGTTACGAAGAACAAGAAGGTGCAAAAGCCATTTCTAATTATGGCTTCCAGGATGAGCAGGTGGTCTCAGGGGAACTTTTGGCAAATGATAGTTCTGGTTGTGTTAATAAGGTTATTATTAACACAAGGATCACAGAGTGCTGCCTGTTTTAGATTATCATTTTGTTATATGCTTTTTAGTAAAATTTTCATTGCCATACAAAACAAATTAAGGAGAGAATCTTATAATGGAAAATTCTGACTTGCGAATTCAAATCATAATCTGAAATACTACTTCTTGATGACAATTTTGATTGATGAAACTCAAGAGGGAGTAACATGCTAAAAAGTTGTGGAGGATGCTTCAAAATTTAGGGGCTTCAAATCATAATCTCAAATGCTCCATTGGTTTTTGTTCACTATTTGATGAGAGATTAATCTATAAAGATGATCCAAAAGAAAGGCTTTTACAGATTCCATAGCGTATAAGAGATTTACAAACAAACACCATGAGACCCAAAACCAATCATTTATTTTGCGTAACAGATGCAGATTAAATTCTTTGTGCAAATGGTAATATTCGTTTGGTTTATCCGTTTCTTTGTACTACAACTGAATATTTGCTATTGAAGCTTGCAATTGATGTAATGCTACAAGTCACTATGTTATTTGTACGACTCTTAATATAAGTGTTGTTTATTTTGGAATGAGTAATATTTATATTGTTACCTATTAAGTTTTCGATTAACTAGTGATATAGCTACCCTATACTAAATCTAGTATTTAACACTCTACAGTCATTGGCATAGCATGTGAACACAATTAATGCTTATTTTTTTTTTAATCTATTTAGCTTCTATGTATTCTTTCTCAGATAGTTCGCATTGTGGCACCAATATATTATTTGGCAATATTCTTCTGTGTTAAAGTTGTTTGCAACTACAATTTTATTAATTGTTGTTGTTTATTGCTTTTTCTACAAGAGCATGAAGATACTTGAAAAAGAGTAATGCCCTTAAAAAATTGTTGTACTTCTGTTTTTGGAGTCTTTGATTTATTTGGATATTCAAGCCCCATCAAAGATGTAAGGACTTAAATCTACGGTTGAAATCTTATACTACAATGTACTGTAAATGTGATTTTAAACTACTATGGACTCTAATCTCCATTGTCAAATTATGCAATTTAGTTGAATTTGAACTGTTAAGCTTAGAATTTAATTTTCTTTCCTTCTTTAGGAGAATCATTAAGCTCTAGTTAGCCATGTGATTATCTGAGATGGGACTCCAACCATATGATGTAGTTAGCGATGCCATTTTGTTGGAATGGTACCTGATGGTGGAACTTGTAGACCTCTTGTACAAACTCAACAAAATGATAAGGATATGTAATGCAAATGCTTTTAAAAAAATGAGAAATAAACAAAAACCTTCAATGAGCACAGGCCAAGACATAGAAGGTAAGTTAAATTTAGTACAATAACAATGATAAACACAAGCAAATTAATAAAGAAAATATAAAAAATAAAAAATCATCTGGATTGAAATAGAGTGATGATAGGATTACCCCCAACATTCATGTCAAATAACACATCTGACCGCATATTGAACTAGCAAATACACATATCCTGATTTTCCATTAAATAATAAAAAAAATATCAAAATTACTTGATTTGAGAAAAACCTATTTTCATTCAAAACCCTTAAACTTCAAAGACACTAAATTGTTAATTTACATCTTATTTTTCTTTTTATTTTTCTTTTTCCCCCCTTTTCCTTTGTTGTTTATTGCTTTTTCTACGAGCGCATGAAGATACATGAAACAAAGAAATACCTTTAAAAATTTATTGTTCTTCTGTTTTTGGGGTCTTTGATTTATTGATTCATTCCAAACTAGAGTTTATATGGGTTTATGTGTTGTATGTATGGTCATGCTACTACACCATTTTTGAGATGTGTACCATATGCAAATTATAATATTTGGCCTAATTTCCAAAGGATTTTGTATTGCCCTCAAAATAATACATAATTCATCCATCCATAATATCCATAAGACTTAAAAGAAACAAACATATATTCAATTATCAGAGTATTCAATACAAAAAAATATTACATGTTGACAACAAAAGTAAATGCCCAACGGGCTTACAACTTTCCAAGTCAATACTTGGGTTCAACAAAAGAGAGATCTAACTCTATACATCTTAAGCCCTTGGCTTGAATTACATGTAATACAAAGATAACTACAAAATAAGCCTTTAGCTTTTACAACCTCCCAAGCTACATCTTTGGAGGCAGCATATCACCTGCACCTGAAAATGATGTCCAATATAGGGTGAGTCAAAGCCCAGTAGAGATACGCTAAACCAAATATGAGCCATAACTAAAACATTAGCATTCGATAAATGTTTAACTCATATAAACAAACGTACATCTCTTTCATAACCAATCCATATTCACAAATATATTTCAATTCCTTTCCATTTCATGATCCAAACCAATTCATAGTTATGGTTCTTTGTTCATTCAGATAGTTTATAATGAGACTACAACTCACATTAACAATACTTCGATCATAATCATTTAATATGAGACTACAACTCACATTCTTAACATTTCGACACTTCCATTTCAAATGAGACTACAACTCATTTTATTAACACTTCAAGACTTCAATTCATCTACGTTATGCAAATGTAATCAAGATTTCGAGACTTTCACCCTGGACATTCCGGCCAACTTAGTTATCACTAGAGTCCATCCCCTATTTTCTCCCAAACAGGTTTAGGAGTACATCCCCTATCTCCTCCCAAACCATGGAGTACATCCCCTATCTCCTCCCCAAACAAAATACATATGCAATGTATTTAAACAAGCCGTCATATACAATGACCAATTTGCAAACATATACAATGTTATAATCCACTCGTCATATTCAATGACATACTAAATTGATTAGTTTTAATTCACCTAATCATCATGCAGTGTCTACAACAATCAAGACTATCCTCCACCGATAGCCCAAAACAGTTATTTCTAAACAGATAATAAATTCATCAAACAGATAAATTATCAACATTTCCATAGGTGAGTGATAAATTAATCCAACTACACTATTCAATCTCATAATTTCCCAATTCCATGATTTTCAACTCAATTCCATATTTCCCCAAATTAATTGTACAAATTAATTAATTAATTTCACTTAGGGCAAAAATCCCCCTATTCTCAAATATTGCTCTCAAGGCCAAATTTCACTCATATTCCATAAACAACCCCAATTTCAAGCCTCTTATACATATTAGTCTCAAACATGAAAACCCCCTCTTTTATAATTTCAATTTCAAAATCCTAACTTCCCAAAACTCTCACAAATTCACCATTTATACAAAATGACCAAAATTTATGTTAAAACACATAGAATGGAGTAGATTATCCCCACCTCAAATTTCGAAGCTCAAAGGAGAAGAAGGAGAAAACCCAAGATGCTCCCAATGATTTTCAGATCAAAATGAAGACCACGCGAAGCTCCACACTTTTTACAAAGGAACTAGGGTAGAAGATCACTAGAACTAGATCAAAATGTAGAGAGAGAGAGCCTTCTAGGGAGAAAGGCTCTCCAATGAGGGTTTTGGAAAGCTAGAGAGAGAGAGAGAGAGAGAGAGAGCCGAAAAAATGGATCAAAAAGACTTCATCTCGGGCTGATATACATCACAGTCCGCTCGAGTGTGGAATGCACACTTTCAAAAGTTTTGCAGACGATGGTCCTCGCTCGAGCATGAAAGTGAACGCTCGAGCGTCCGATGTCCCGTAGACAAAAGTACTGAAGGTTAAAAAATCCAGCTCGAGCTTCAGACTGCCCGCTCGAGTAGAGGAGCAAATGCAAAAGGGCCCGCTCGAGCGTAAAGGCCAAAATCTGGGCATTAAACATTTGTTTCAAAGCACAACCAACCTGTTTCAAACCTGCCCAACACAACCCAAAACTCAAATACAAAGAGTTAAAGGACAGAAATGTGATACAGACAACAACAACAACTACGGAACCTAAGTCCGGAATACAATAAACAATAAAGGGAAAACCAGGATTGCTATAACCTCCCCCCCTTAAAGAATTTTGTCCCCGAAATTACCAACATAAGTTTCAAAATTGTGATCCTTTCCAATTCTCAACACATTATAATTCAACATTCATTAACTTGACCCATTTCCGGTCATTCCATCTCTTTTTAAGAGGTAACTCAGAATATAATTTCCAACATGCATTATCAACATGCATTTCTTTGAAATCCACCAATTTCAACACATATATTCCACAATTCAATAACATATTCAATGCTAACGATATATTTGCATTCCTACTTCACATTCAACATATACAATGTTAAATTAAACTCACAGTTTCGAAATGTGTTCAATAATTTCAATATTTCCAAAAGCCAAAACATATACAATGTTTCTAGGATTCAACAACAAAACAAAGTTTCCAATACATTGTTACACATTAATAAACAAGTCCGGATATTTCTCTTGCACTTCCAACTTACGTTCCCAAGTGGCATCCTCAACCCCATGATGTTTCCACAAAACTTTCACCAAAGGGATAGTTTTGCCTCGCAAAACTTGATCCCGTCTATCCAAGACCCGCACCGGCCTCTCTTTATAGGAGGCATCCTCATCTACCTCTAAGTCGGTCCAATCCAACACGTGCGATGGATCTAGCTCGTACTTCCGAAGCATACTAACATGAAACACGTCATGCACTCCGGACAACTGCGGCGGTAAAGCTAAACGGTAGGCAACCTCACTAATCCTCTTAAGGATCTCGAAAGGGCCAATAAACCGAGGGGACAACTTCCCACTCTTCCCAAACCTCATCAAACCCCGCCTAGGTGATATTTTCAAAAATATATGATCACCCACCTCAAATGTCAAAGGCCTCCTCCTACGGTCGGCATAGCTCTTTTGGCGACTCTGCGCTGTAATAAGCCTTTTACGGATAAGTTCAACTTTCTCAGTTGTTTCCCGCACCAATTCTGGGCCCAACAAAGGTACATCACCCACCTCGGCCCAACACACTGGAGACCTACACAGTCGGCCATACAAGGCCTCAAACGGTGCCATGCCAATGCTCGATTGGAAACTATTGTTATAGGCAAACTCCACTAAGGGCAAGTGTCTCTTCCACGACCCACTAAAGTCAAGGACACAGCCTCGAAGCATATCCTCAAGGATCTGAATGGTACGCTCGGACTGCCCATCAATCTGAGGATGATAAGTCGTGTTAAAGGTCAACTTAGTGCCCAAGGCACTCTGCAAACTCTGCCACAACCTAGCAGTAAAGCACAAATCTCTATCTGAGGCAATCGACACTGGGACTCCGTGCAACCTCACTATGTCCCCAATATACAAGTAGGCAAGATGATCTACCGAATCTCTTACGTGCATAGGGATAAAGTGCGCCGACTTAGTCAACCGGTCAACCACCACCCAAATGGCGTCACTACCCCGTTGAGTCCTCGGAAGACCCACGACAAAATCCATCGTGACGTGCTCCCATTTCCACTCGGCTATAGGCAAGGGTTGTAACAAACCCGCTGGCCTCTGATGTTCGGCCTTCACTTGCTGACAAGTAAGGCACTTAGATACAAAAACTGCCACATCTTTCTTCATCCCTCTCCACCAAAACTGGCGGCTCAGATCATGATACATCTTTGTGCTTCCCGGATGCACCGCAAGGCGTGAATGGTGAAACTCTTGGAGTACTTCCTCTCAGCAAGACTCCGGCACAAACAAACTGTCTCAGTACCTCACACTCAGGTCAGGATACACAGTCAAACCCTTCTCAACCTTCCCACTGGAGATCTTCTCTCAGAGGGATTCTACCTCTATGTCACCCATTTGTGCCTCTAACACCCGATTCACAAGTGTGGGTTGTGCAACCACAGAAAACAAGGCTGCAGACTCAACAGATTCACTTAGAAGTAAGTCGAACTCGCCAAGTGCACCCAACATTTCCCATTCTCGGATAGCTATACAAGCTATATCACTAATGGATTTTCTACTAAGGACATCAGCTACAACATTGGCCACAACATTGGCCTTCCCTGGATGATAGTGCAACTTAAAGTCATAATCCTCAATGAACTCCATCCACCTCATCTGCCTCAGATTCAAGTCTTTTTGTGTAAATAGATACTTCAGACTCTTGTGATCCGAGAACACTTCAAATCTCTCACCGTACAGATAGTGCCTCCAAATCTTCAAGGCAAAAATAACAGCTGCTAACTCTAGGTCATGAGTAGGATAGTTCTTCTCATGTATTTTCAACTGACGTGAGCCATAAGCTACCACTTTCCTCTCTTGCATCAACACACAACCCAAACCCTCTCGTGAGGCATCACAATACACTGCATAACCCAAACCCCTCTCCGAAATAATCAAGACTGGAGAGGTGGTAAGTCTAACTTTAAGTTCTTGGAACGACTTTTCACAAGTCTCACTCCACACAAATTTGACCCCTTTCCACGTCAATCTAGTCAACGGTGAAGCTAGTCTGGAGAAATCTTTCACAAACTGACGGTAATACCCAGCCAATCCCAGAAAACTGCGGATCTCAAAAACACTCTTAGGTTGTGCCCAATCCTGCACTGCCTTTATCTTGGATGAATCTACAGACACCCCTTCCCCAGATACCACATGGCCTAAGAATTTAACCTCTCCTAGCCAGAACTCACACTTCCCAAACTTAGCATACAGCTTATGGGCTTTAAGTAACTAAAGCACCACTCGCAAGTGTTCCTCGTACTCTTCCTCAGAAGGTGAATAAATCAAGATATCGTCCACAAAGACGACTACAAATCAATCTAAGAACTCCCAGAAGATCCGGTTCATCAAGTCCATAAACACAGCCGGTGCATTGGTGAGCTCAAAAGGCATCACCAGAAACTCATAATGGCCATACCGCGTATAGAATGCCGTATTCGGGATATCCTCCTCCCTGACCCTCAACCGATGGTAACCCGATCTCAAGTTTATCTTAAAGAAACAATGGGACCCTTTCAACTGATCAAACAGATCATCTATACGAGGCATAGGGTACTTGTTCTTAACTGTAGCCGATTCAGTTTTTGGTAATCTATAAAAAGTCTTAGAGCCCAACTTTCTTTTTAGAAAAGAGGGCCGGTGCTCCCTACGGCGAAGTACTAGGGCGAATAAAACCCTTATCTAACAGCTCCTGGAGCTGAACCTTCAACTCACTCAACTTAGCGGGAGAAAATCGATACGGTGCCATGGAAATCGGTGCCGTGCCAGACACTAAATTAATAGAGAAATCAATCTCTCGATAAGGTGGAAAACTAACAAGATCCTCGGGAAAGACATCCGAGTACTCACAAACCACTCTGGGTAACTTAACCCCGATCTCATCATACTCACTACTCATAAAGCTAGCGAGAAGACAACTAAGCTCACTCCGCCCTCGCGGATCATACACTGGTGGCAAAACTCTACCAACCCGTTCTCCTAAGAAATGAAAACAGTCCCCGCTCAAGGTACATACAGTAACCCTCTGGCGGTAACAGTCTATAATAGTCCGATATGACGATAGCCAGTCCATATCCAAAATCACATCAAAACCCGACATATCCATTACCACAAAAGAAAATTGGAGCCTACGATCAGCGACCTCTATATCACAGCCCTGACATCCTTGTTTCAAAACCAACTCACCCCCGATGGGTGATACAACACAAATAGAACAAGCTAACTGTGCCAACTCCAACCCCAAAACAGATGCAAAAGCAGCATATATAAAAGAATGGGATGCACCCGTATCAATCAACACATTAGCAACAGAGTTGCAAAACAAAAAGGTACCTCTCACTACTGATGGAGCCGGTACAAGATCTGGCGCTGTAACAGCATACACGCACCCTGTAGGCCTTTGATCTACCTGCTCACCCCTCGAAGCATAAGACTGCTGCACAGACTGAGCCAAAGAGGCTCCCTGATTGGCCCTCGAGGCCTGAACTGACTGAGCTGGCTGATAGCTCTGCGTCTGCCTCGAACCAAATGCACCAGATGTGTCACTCAACTGCGGGCAAAACTTCTTTAGGTGCCCCGCCTAACCACACTGATAACAAGAGAGCGGCTGGCCTCTGCCCTAACTCTGGCTCTGAGGACGAGCCGGAGAAGAAGATGCTCTCTATGCTCCTCCCCTCTGCAGGCAAGCTGGAGACTTGTGGCCCAGCTGACCACATTTGTAACAAGTAACGTCTCCCTAACCGCCTCTCCCAGAACCCGAACTCGGTACTGGAAAGGTGGATCTACAATGCGCACTATGGGACTACTGAGGGTTAGAACCCCTCTGCCTCTTACTGTCCCCCTAGCCATCCTGACTCCTCCTGGAGCCCCTCATCCTCTCCTCCTCAGCATGCATAATGGCCTCAAGATGGGCTACAGCCTCCACAAGGCGCCCATAATCTCTAATCATAGACCCGGCAACTCGAAACATGAGCCCGGTCCTCAACCTCTTCTCAAACTCTAAGCATCTACGCTCCTCAGTCGCCACCAACTCAGGTGCGAACCTGGACAAACTAGTAAAGGTGGCCTCGAACTCTGCCACTGGTGTATTCAATTGGACCAATTTGGAGAATTGATCTCTTAACTTCTCCCTCACTATAGCCGGCAAATACTTGTCCTGGAAGGCTTCAACAAATGCCTCCCAAGTCCCTCCAATGCGTCCCCGCGCATACTTTCACCACTGACCCGCATCTCTCTTCAGCTGGAAGGACGCCAAGGTCACTTTCAAGACTCCGCCTTCAATGCTAAGCATCTCAAACGTCTTTGTCATCTGCTCAAGCCACTCATCAGCCTTCAGTGGCTCTTTAGGATCCCCCAAAAACTCATCCAGATTCGACCGGAAGAACTCCCCTTTCAGAAAAGATGACCCTGCCTCAGTTACATGGGCCTGGACTTGATTCTCTACTAGGAGAATGTCCCTCAATGCTCCTGCCATTTCACGGGCTAAGGCGTCCATGGCCTGCTGTCACGACCCAAACCCGGCCCTATGGGTTTAGCACCGTAACCGGCCAGTAATCCGAGATTATCGAAGGCCTGCAGAACAGTAGTACAGTAAAACAGAGTACAGGGCCTGGCGGAAGCCAATACAGTAAAGAAACAATGCCCAATGAGCTGTGACAGTCTGTATGCAAAAAGACTTTTCATACATTTATACGTAAACAGTACAGAACAGTATGCACAATATTTACAATCATTCAGACTAGGGACTCAATCCCTGTATAACAGTGCAGTAAACATTCAGTCTATACAGAACAGTAAGATGGTACAGAAGGGGGAATTGTAAAACGCCCCTAAGCCTTAACATGATAGGCTCGGAACCTCGCAGTGAGGCACATAAGCTGGCTTGACAAAACTGGAGTAACCGTGATGCTCCTAGCTGCGGTCTGGTGCCTGTACACCTACATATATATATATATATGAGCAGTGAGCTAAAGCCCAGTGACTAACATAATGCGTAAAGAGGTTAAGAATGAATGTCCTTACAGTATGAAAACAGTTCATTTAAACAGTATTTCAGTTGTTCAATCAGTACAGTCATATGTGGTACACCCATTAGCATAACAGTACAGTAAATAGTAGGTCTTAAAAGACCGAACAGTAAATGATGGCCATAAACAGTAAACAGTAGTGGTTCCAACAAGGGAACCGACAGAGAATTCTGTCACAGTAACAGTAAACAGTAGGTGCTAAGGATGCCACAATACAATTCAGAATATAGGACATACATTCATTCAGTTAACAGTAATCAGTTCAGAAAACAGTACAGTTCAGTTGTTCAGAAGATAATCATTTGTGAACATATCTTTACACAATCGTTACTCACAGAGTTCGGGCTACAGTATGCTAGAGCGTGCCTCCCCAGTTGCCAACCCTACACAGTTCACAGAATAACACACACTAAGCTACACAGTGGGAAATATAATAAACTTAATCCCTATTTGCCTCGGTGTGTTCTACACCTAAGCCCTCAATGAGATGCCTTAAACTAGGCCTAAGAATGCCTAGGATGGGATGAGGATGCAAAGATGTACTCAAAAAGCAGTTTCAGAAGTTTCAGAAAAACAGAGTCCCGCTCGAGCGCAGGTTTTACCGCTCGAGCGGACATGCAACAAAGGTACACGCTCGGCGTCAACTTTCCCGCTCGAGCGTACTGTAAAAGTACTGGATGGGTGAAATCTCCGCTCGACGGGCGCTCGACGCCCGCTCGATCGTGAGACACATGCCTCCGCTCGAGCGCCCAATCCTCTGCTTGAGCGGACTGTAAAACAGTGCGCAGAAATACTGGATGCTCGGATTCCACGCTCGAGCGCCACTTTCCCCGCTCGAGCGGGAGTGCAAAATCTAGAAAACCCAGATTGCACCACCAAGCTCAAACTCAAGTTTAAATGCATCAAAACCAATCCTCTTGGGCCCATTTTTCTAGAAAACCTTTATAAACACATAGAATAACATGGTTCAAAGCTCAATTTGAGAAATCAAAGCCCAAAGGTGTTTAATTCAAACCCAATTTCATGAACAATATGAACATGCAAACATGCATGAATTCAAATCAATTCAAAGCTTTAATTTGATGCTCTAAGGAGCCAATTGATCCAAAAACAAGTTGAAAACACGGACCATTACAAAATTATGGACATGCATGTATCATTTTACCATGAAATCAACTCACAACTCAACAATTCAAACATGCATGCATGAAATGAACTTCAATTCACCATTAATGAACTAAAACATGACTTAGCTCTACAATTTAACATGGACCATGCAAGAATTAGTTCAAACACAAGAATGAGAAGATGAAATCCTTACTTAAGTCTTGAATTAGAAGACTAGGAGCTCAAATATGCAATCTATACTTCAATCCAAGCAAGATCAAGCAAAAGAGATGAAGACACTCTCACTCCCCAATCTCCCTTTCTCTAGTCGGTGGTGTGCTCAAAATGAGCTGAAGAAACGTGTATGTATGAGTGTGTACAAGGCTCAACATGTGTATAGATAGTGGCCACAAGTGGTCTAATCGTAATTAAGTCAAACTTGTAATCCATCAATATTTAACCTAATTTAATCATACCTAATCAGTTTTCAGATAAATATACTACAAAATCACATTAATTATGAGGGTCGTGGAACATCAATCAATCCCGGATTCGGCCGCCGATAAGGCCTTCAATTAGCAGTTTAAACATAAAACGTGAACAGATCAAATAAACAATCAAACAGATAGAATACAAATTAACATACATACTCAGTCAATTCGGTTCCAGTTTTCAGTCAGTCAGTTCAGTACTTTAACCAGTTCAATTATCAGTCATAATCAGTTCAGTTATCGATCATAATCAGTTCAGTTTAACGGTAATCAATGTTTAACGGTAATCAGTGGTGAGGGTTATTACAGTCTCCCCTCCTTATAAAGAGTTTAGACCTCTAAACTCGGGTTACCTTCATTCTGGAAGAAAACAGGATTCAGTGGGAATAGTTTAGGATATCTCTTGGCCATGTCATCTTCCCTTTCCCAAGTGGCATACACGCCACCGTGGTTTTGTCAATCGACTTTTACCAGCGGGATTTCTATGTTTCTCAGTTTCTTGATCCGTCTGTTTACAATCTGTATAGGCCGCTCCTCGTAAGTGTAGTCATCACTCAACACTACACGAGTAGGCTCAATTACATGAAAGGGATCCCGGAGATAATCTCTTAACATCGAAATGTGGAAAACATTA
>NW_021024549.1:750419-775064 GCF_004153795.1 Camellia sinensis
TCTTACATCTATTCCTCAACAAAGATGCTTAAACTAGGGCCTAAGAATGCCTAGAATGGGTGAGGAGCCAAGATGTAACATTTAAAAAAGCAGTTCAGGATTTTCAGAAAAACAGAGTCCGCTCGAGCTCAGTTTTCCCGCTCGACGTAGCAGGTCAACAAGGTACAACGCTCGAGCGTAAACTTTCCCGCTCAGCGTACTGTAAAGCACTGGATGGGTGAAAATTCCCGACCCCTACGACTCCCGCTCGACGTGAGACATGATTCTGCTCGAGCGCCCAATCCTCCGCTGAGCGACTGTAAAACAGTGCAGAAGATACTGGATGCTCGGATTCCACGCTCGAGCGCCAATTCCCCGCTCGAGCGGGAGTGCAAATCTAGAAACCAGATTGCACCCCAAGCTCAAACTCACATTCAAATGCATCAAAACCATCCTCTTGGGCCATTTTCTGGAAAACATTTATAAACACATAGAAACATGTTCTAAAGCTCAATTTGAGAAATCAAGCCCAAGGGTGTTTAATTCAAACTCAATTTCAAACCATTTTTCAAGAACAAATGAACATGCAAACATGCATGAATTCAAACATTTGAAGCTCATTTGATGTCTAAGGAGCCAATTTTTCAAAAACATGAGAAACATGGACCATTACAAAATTAGGACATGCATGTAGAAACATGAACTACACCTCAAAACTCAAATTCAACATGCTGCAACAATCAACTTCAATTCAACATCTAACATGATTGCTCTAACTCCATCAATATACATGACCATGCAAGAATATCAAACACATGAAAGAAGAAATGACCTTACCTAAGTCTTGATTTTAAGAAGGGAGCTCAAATATGCAATACTTAATTCTTCAATTCCAAGCAATACAAGCAAAATCAAAAGAACAATTCTCTCTCTCCTCTAAACTAATCTTTCTCCTCTCTTGGTCGGCAAAAACAAGAAATGAGCTGGCAAAATGTTTGATTCAAGCATACAAGGCTCTAACATGTTCTAGATAAGGGCCCACTAACAATGGCATAAACGGGTAATTAAATCCAACTCTTTAATTAGCTTAATTTAATCTAATTTAATCATAACCTAATCAGTTTTCAGGTAAATACACCATAAAATCACATAATTACGAAGATCATAAAACATTAATCAATTCCCAGTAGGTTCGGCCGCCGATAAGGCCTTCAACTTACAGTCTAAACATATAAGCATGAACAGATAATCATACAATCAAACAGATAGAATGCAATTTAACTAACATATACTCAGTCAATTCGGTTTCCAATTTCAGTCAGCCAGTTCCGTAGTTTATTCAGTTCAATTATCAGTTATAATCAGTCTCGGTTAACAGTAATTAGCAGTTAATCAGTCATTAATCAGTAAACAGTATGAGGGTTGTTACAGTTACCATCGATGTAGAGGAATTCTAAAACTTCACAATTGCCAAGAGTAGCTGGGATTTCTCCAAATAGTTTATTTTTTGAAACATATAGTCCACCTAGATTTTTCAAGTTACCCACTTCTTGCGGTAGTAGTCCTGTTAAGTAATTTTGACTTAAGGATAGATTAATGAGGGAAGACAGACCAAAGATTTGATAAGGTATTGCTCCCGTGAGATGATTGTGATCAAGATGAATTTGTTGTAAATTGGTACAATTGCCTAAAGAAATAGGAATGCTTCCCTCAATCGTATTTGTTGATAGGTCAAGTGTACCAAGCCTACTCAGGTTTCTAATAGACGATGGAATCTCTCCAGAGATGTTATTTTTGTCAACCATGAGGATTTCCAACATGGAGAGTTTTCCAATGGAATTTGGAATACTACCAGTAAGCATGTTATCATCTAGAAAGAGGTATTGCAAATGTACAAGGTTTCCAATACCAAGAGGTATGTTTCCAGATATATAGTTGTCTTGTAGAATGAACCAAGTGATCTTGGTGGAGAGATTTTCAATAGAATGAGGCAAGAAACCTTTAAATTGATTTGCAGCCAAAACCAAAATTCGGAGATTGGAACAATTGGACAAAGAAGTGAGGAAGCTCATTAATTCATTAACTTGGTCTGTTCCAAGTGAATTGTTATTAGCAGCAAAAATTTCTAAAGCATCAAGTCTTCCCAAACTTTTAGCCATGGACCCAGTAAAAGAATTGCTGCCAAAACTAATTTGCACAAGTCTCGTAGCATTGGCTATCTAATTCCTCGGTGTGTTCTACATCTATATCCTCAGTAAGATGCCTTAAACTAGGCCTAAGCATGCCTAGGATGGGATGAGGATGCAAAGATGTACATTTAAAAGCATTTTCAGAAAAACAGAGTCCCGCTCGAGCGCAGGTTTCCCCGCTCGAGCGGTCATGCAACAAAGGTACACGCTCGAGCGTAAACTTTCCCGCTCGAGCGTACTGTAAAAGTACTGGATGGGTGAAATCTCCGCTCGACTCCCGCTCGAGCGTGAGACATGATTCTGCTCGAGCGCCCAATCCTCCGCTCGAGCGTACTGTAAAACAGTGCAGAGATACTGGATGCTCGGATTCTCCGCTCGAGCGCCAAGTTCCCCGCTCGAGCGGGAGTGCGAAATCTGGGAATTCCAGATTGCACCTCCAAGCTCAAACTCAAGCTAAAATGCATCAAAGCCGATCCTCTTGGGCTCATTTTCTGGAAAACATTTATAAACACATAGAATAACATGGTTCAAAACTCAATTTGAGAAATCAAAGCCCAAGGGTGTTTAATTCAAACCCAATTTCAAACCAATTTCAAGAGCATGAATAACATGCAAACATGCATGATCTTAAATCATTTTCAAAGCTTCAAACCATGCTCTAGAGAGCCAATTGATCCAAAAACAAGTTGAAAACATGGACCATTACAAAATTATGGACATGCATGTACCATTTTACCATGAAATCAACTCACAACTCAACAATTCAAACATGCAAGCATGAATTATGCTCTATATCAACATGTATGAACTAAAACATGACTTAGCTCTACAATTTAACATGGACCATGCAAGAATTAGTTCAAACACAAGAATGAGAAGATGAAATCCTTACCTAAGTCTTGAATTAGAAGACTAGGAGCTCAAATATGCAATCTATACTTCAATCCAAGCAAGATCAAGCAAAAGAGATGAAGACACTCTCACTCCCCAATCTCCCTCTCTCTAGTCGGTGGTGTGCTCAAAATGAGCTGAAGAAACGTGTATGTATGAGTGTGTACAAGGCTCAACATGTGTATAGATAGTGGCCACAAGTGGTCTAATCGTAATTAAGTCAAACTTGCAATCCATCAATATTTAACCTAATTTAATTATACCTAATCAGTTTTCAGATAAATATACTACAAAATCACATTAATTATGATGGTCGTGGAACATCAATCAATTCCGGATTCGGCTGCCGATAAGGCCTTCAATTAGCAGTTTAAACATAAAACGTGAACAGATCAAATAAACAATCAAACAGATAGAATACAAATTAACATACATACTCAGTCAATTCGGTTCTAGTTTTCAGTCAGTTAGTTCAGTACTTTAACCAGTTCAATTATCAGTCATAATCAGTTCAGTTATCGGTCATAATCAGTTCAGTTTAACGGTAATCAATGTTTAACGGTAATCAGTGGTGAGGGTTATTACACCTGCTATCTTACTGGCTCAGCCACGTTGGCCTGACCAACTCCCTCCTGCTGCGCCGGAATTCCATCCAGTATAGGCATCTCCTGCCTCCTAGCCCTACCACGCCTACCACCACGTCCTCGTCCTCATATCCTAATAAAGATAACAAAACATTAGCACATTCATAAAAGTGCCAAAACTATTTCACTTGCGTCCTAAAACAATGGACAACAGTAATTCACTCCACGTAAGCACATACTTACATTAGCACTTACGAATTTCATTTCTGGATAATGACCGTCCCATGGCGTTACTAGAGTTCCGATTAGAAATGGCAGTGATCAAGTGCCTTTCCAACAAGACTCCTAGAACCCAAGGATCCAATCAATATCCTAGAAACTAAATCCCATACCCATATAGTCACATAAGCATGCTACCACATATGCACATAACATTACACATAAGCCTCTATCAAGCGAGACAAACCCATTGTGGTACTACCTAGTTTCCACGTACCCAAAGTATTCAAACCCGGTACGCTCTGATACCAAGTTGTAACTCCCTCAAAATGATACATAATTCATCCATCCATAATATCCATAAGACTTAAAAGAAACGAACATATATTCAATTATCAGAGTATTCAATACAAAAAAATATTACATGTTGACAACAAAAGTAAATGCCCAACGGGCTTACAACTTTCCAAGTCAACACTTGGGTTCAACAAAAGAGAGATCTAACTCTATACATCTTAAGCCCTTGGCTTTAATTACATGTAATACAAAGATAACTACAAAATAAGCCTTCAGCTTTTACAACCTCCCAAGCTACATCCTTGGAGGCGGCATATCACCTGCACCTGAAAATGATGTCCCATATAGGGTGAGTCAAAGCCCAGTAGAGATACGCTAAACCAAATATGAGCCATAACTAAAACATTAGAATTTGATAAATGTTTAACTCATATAAACAAACGTACATCTCTTTCATAACCAATCCATATTCACAAATATATTTCAATTCCTTTCGATTTCATGATCCAAACCAATTCATAGTTATGGTTCTCTGTTCATTCAGACAGTTTATAATGAGACTACAACTCACATTAACAATACTTCGATCATAATCATTTAATATGAGACTACAACTCACCTTCTTAACATTTCGACACTTCCATTTCAAATGAGACTACAACTCATTTTATTAACACTTCAAAGCTTCAATTCATCTACGTTATACAAACGTAATCAAGATTTCGGGACTTTCACCCTGGACACTCCGGCCAACTTAGTTATCACTGGAGTCCATCCCCTATCTTCTCCCAAACAGGTTTAGGAGTGCATCCCCTATCTCCTCCCAAACCATGGAGTACATCCCCTATCTCTTTCCCAAACAAAATACATATGCAATGTATTTAAACAAGCAGTCATATACAATGACCAATTTGCAAACATATACAATGTTATAATCCACTCGTCATAATCAATGACATACTAAATTGATTAGTTTTAATTCACCTAATCATCATGCAGTGTCTACAACAATCAAGACTATCCTCCACTGATAGCCCAAAACAGTTATTTCTAAACAGATAATAACTTCATCAAATAGATAAATTATCAACATTTCCATAGGTGAGTGATAAATTAATCCAACTACACTATTCAATCTCATAATTTCCCAATTCCATGATTTTCAACTCAATTCCATATTTCCCCGAATTAATTGTACAAATTAATTAATTAATTTCACTTAGGGCAAAAATCCCCCTATTCTCAAATATTGCTCTCAATGCCAAATTTCACTCATATTCCATAAACAACCCCAATTTCAAGCCTCTTATACATATTAGTCTCAAACATGAAAAACCCCTCTTTTATAATTTCAATTTCAAAACCCTAACTTCCAAAAAATTCTCATAAATTCACCATTTATACAAAATGACCAAAATTTATGTTAAAACACATAAAATGGAGTAGATTATCTCTACCTCAAATTTCGGAGCTCAAAGGAGAAGAAGGAGAAAACCCAAGTTGCTCAAAATCCAATGATTTTCGGATCAAAATGAAGACCACACGAAGCTCCACACTTTTTACAGAGGAACTAGGGTAAAAGACCACTAGAACTAGATCAAAATATAGAGAGAGAGAGCTTTCTAGAGAAAGAGGCTCTCCAATGAGGGTTTTGGAAAGCTAGAGAGAGAGAGAGAGCCGAAAAAATGGATCAAAAAGACTTCATCTCGAACTGATATACATCACAGTCCGCTCCAGCGTGGGACTCCCCGTTCGAGCGTCAGACACAGACTCCTGCTTGAGCGTGAAAAGGGTCGCTCGAGCGTGGAATGCACACTTCTAGATGTTTTGCAGACGATGCTCTCCGCTCGAGCGTGAAAGTGGACACTCGAGCGTCTGATGTCCTGCAGACAAAAGTACTGAAGGTAGAAAAATCTCGCTCGAGCATCAGACTGCCTGCTCGAGCGGAGGAGCAAATGCAAAAGGGCCCGCTCGAGCGTGAAAAGCCCTGCTCGAACGTGAAAAACCCCGCTCGAGCGTGATGGCCAAAATCTGGGCATTAACCATTTGTTTCAAAGCACAACCAACCTGTTTTAAACCTGCCCAACGCAACCCAAAACTCAAATACAAAGAGTTAAAAGACGGAAACGCGATACAGACAACAACAACAACTACGGAACCTAAGTCCGGAATACAATAAACAATAAAGGGAAAACCAGGATCGCTATAGATTTACACTCTAACATGCATCCTAATTAATATGCTATATACTTATTAGAGTTCTATAACCCCTCATGTGTAATTGTAATTATTTCACATTTTTCCTTCAGTAATGGTGTCCTTTCATATATACTATTTTCCCACCACCTCATTAACTCTTTTACAAATAACAACTTCATTTTGGAATTTTTAAAGTTTTGCCATGTTCTTTTATGTCTTTTAATTTTTTTCCCCTCTCCCTTAGTTTTGTGTTTTGGTTGAACTGCTTCATTCCTTATTTTTGGCAGGTAAAAGGAAAGCCCAATACCTCGTACATCTGTGCTTATATTTCGATCAACGGAGTACACTATAGTTATTGGCGTATGGTTTGCTGGTTGTGTTGTTGCTGAACTACTTCTTGGACAGGTACATATTTTGTCCTACAAGGTCCTCTACGCTTCAGTATATTTAAATTATATGGTATGCGTGACGGCCAAATTAAAAAGCAAAATATTTATGTTTTTTAATATGATTGAAGTTAGATAAACATAAACACTCACAAAAAGAAAAATGTGATTGTAGTTTGTTCAATGCTTCTGAATAATCTTTTTATTTACTATTTTAATGGTTCTTTTTTTCAATTATTTTTTTTATAATGAGAAAAAAAAAAGACAAAGGGGGGAAACACAACCCGTGCATAGCACGGATAATAGTCTAGTTTATTATGAATCTAAAGTATCAATGATAGAATAAATGTAAATAATAAAATCAAATAATAAGCATAGCATTAATACAAGAGAAGCTCTATTCACAACCCAAGATTCAATTGTGAGTGACAGTGGGTTATAGTAGTATGCAAGGGTCCTTAGTGCATCAAATCTTTAGTTAGTGTATGTATATTACTGAATACAACTGTATCAAATCATTCTCCCATTTTCTAATTTCTTGTATTTTGTATTCTAAAAAACAAATTGCCTCCCTAAACATTTAGAGTTTTCAAGTGCTTTATGTGGTTCAGGCCATCCCCAAACCCATGCAGAGAATAAAAAAAAATTTAGCAAGATAAAATATGGGAAAGTGAACCACAACATAGCTAAAACCAAAGCAAGTAAAACCAGTTAATAAAGATATTTAACCTTCTGACTGTACATCTAAAGTGAGACTTGAAGCAGCAAAGGAGCTATACAAAACCATGACATCATTTTTTATTTTTTTCCACAATAGTCCCAAAAATAAAATAAAAAACAATTAGCTTGCTTGGTTAGGTTTTTCAAAAAACACTTTTCAGAAAATTCTGCTTTCTTATTTTCCGTGTTTTTTTTGTTTTTACTGAATTTTTTTAATATTTTAAGCAATTTTTTTTTTACTTTTTAGACATACCTAACATAAATATACCTAAAAAGTAAAAAAATTGTGAAAAAAATCTTTTAAAAATTAACTAAATACCAAAAATACAAAAAAATATATATATGAGAATTCAGTACATTTTTTTGTATTTTTATGTATTTATTAATTTTTTAAAATATTTTTTCACAAATTTTTTACTTTTTAGATACATATAAGTAAGGTGCATCTAAAAAAGTAAAAAAAATGTTTAAAATTTTAAAAATATTCACTAAAAATAAAAAAATATGAAAATGAAACAACTTCATTTTCAAAAAACTTAATCTAAAAAATTTAAACCAAACACACTGAATGTCGCTTTTATTATCAATTCGTATGGTGCCAAAATATTTGGCTCCTTTTTGTAACAAAAAAAATTTCCTTACCAAATTACAAATTTCATCTAAAAAAATTAACTTCTTTAGTCTGTTTATTACGGTAATGTGACCTAAGCTATTGGGGTATCATTTTTTTTGTTTATGATTAGAATTTTTTTTAGTGTCTTTCCTTTTTACATTGGAAACATAGTCTTTGTTAACTACATTATTATAAAACAAATCCATTCATGTGTGCATGTCGTGCACTTGATGAATGTACTGTAACCTTTAAGATTTTTGTTTGTTTTGTTTTTTTCCTAATCGAAGATATTATGAGTTTATTTTTTTTGTCTTTCTTCCCAAGGAATTCTGATTGAAGCCTGATGGATAAACCGACTGATCCTCCAAAGTGCCCGATCACTCCATTCATTTTCTTTTGATATTTCGTTAATATCTATTTGTATGTAGTTATACATTTTCCATTATACGAATTCTTATATTCATTTTCATATGTTTATAGCCAAGAACAATCAATGGAGTTAAAAAAAACCCAAATAAAAGTAGACGTGAAGGTAAATGCAACGCATTTTTGTTGTTTGTAGTATTCCTCTTGTACTAGTAAGCTTGTATGTAATTGTTCATATGATTTTATTCATGCAATGTAGGATATTGGGGACAAATGGAATCAACTTCCCGAAGAAGAAAAAATAAGTATATACAAATGGAAAAGCTGCAATCTGAACGATATGCCCAATTAAAAACTGTGGTCCAACAAAAGCCTCCAAGAGTAAAAATTCAAACCTAGATTAAGCTTACATCGATTTGTAAGATTATTAGAAGGCTGGACAAAGCACAACAACAAGCAGTGACTGATATGGGGTTTCATGGCATCCTAAGCCTTAGGTACATGCACATAGATCATGACTTGTGCCATTGGTTAGTTCAGAACTTTGATCCTTCAACTCATTCATTGAATGTCCATGGTCTTCGAATGCTTCTCACCGTAGATGTTCATGAGTTGATGGGATTAACTTCCAATGGTATACCTGTGAAGTTAACAGAGTCCGTAGATGAAATTACAAACCTATGTGATGAACTTGCGGTGAAGAATAAATGTGTTCCGTTCACATCTCTAAAATCTTATCTGATTGAAACAAAAGATGTTAGAACTGAATTTAAAAAGAAATTTGTCTTATACATCATTGGAGCCCTTTTGTGCCCCACCACAAAGGCAAGCGTACACCAATCATTCATTCAAATGGTTAAGAATGTTGAGTCCATCAGTCAATTCAATTGGGCAAAGCACACACTTGATTTTCTTGTTGACCGCATTTCTATTGCCTAGGTCAAAGAGCGGTCTACTATGTGCGGCTGTTTGCTTCTTCTAATGGTACCTCCCCTTGATGTGTAATTATTTCATCTATTATTTTTTATTGCATATTGTCTAACACAGATTAAAATGACTTCTTCTTCTTTTCTTTTCTTTTTCATGTAGTTATTTTACTTGGAACAATTTGCTCGCAAAAACGAGTTGGTGGCTACTTCTAATCCCATCACTCGCTTATCTTATTGGGGTAATTCAGAAATTAAGCAGGGTTTGAATCAAATTAAAGCTTTGGGAGGATATTTAAATGTTGAGGTAAATATTTACAACACGTGACTTTTTATAATTATAACTCAATTTACATTACACCTGTGACATTAACAAGTTATTGTATATGTGTGATGCCTAACATTGTTGAAAAGTCAAATGCAATAACTCTTAGCCAGGAAGAATTGACAACGATGATGACTCCCAATTGGCTAAAGTTGAGAAACAAGTCATTGAAATTCATGCCCATTTGGTCCAAGGCCACAAGGACACAAGGCAAGATGAGGATGAGAAACGTCTAACCAAAGTGGAGAATCAAGTTGGAAAAATTCTTGAGTTGTTAGAAAAACGCATGCCAGTTGATAGAGAACAAGTTAAAACACCACCAAGCAAACTACTTGCGAAGCAACGACTGGTCAAAATGGAGAACCAAGTTGGTCAAATTCTTGAGTTGTTAGAACTATGCATTCCATTTGATGGTGGACATGTTAAAACACCACCAAGCAAACTACATGAGGATCATTGAATTGACATTGAAATGGTTGATCTCAATGCTAGTGGTATCGAAAAGGTTGCAACCAATTCCCCGAAGTTTGTAGATAAGGATGAGATAAGGAATATGAATGACAAAGAACCAATGGAAACTTCGCGTTCGAGAAAAACAAATTCAATCCTCACACCACCAAATGCAAAGGCAGTTGCAAAGAAACAAGCCAAATTGGTTGGTGGGAAAGCATTAAATAATGAACGACTTTCTATTCCACAAAAGGGGCGATCTCACGCGAAAAAGAGCAATACAAAGGCAGTTGAAGTGAATGCTGTAACAATGTCATCATCATGTAGTGTTGTTCGTGGTCCTTAGACTCGAGGGACCCAAAATTGCAAAGCTAGTCAGTGGTTGTGTACACCTTTTGTGAAATTCGATGTAATGAAGAAAAGACCGTAGTTGAAGCCATCGTCAAACAACAACAACGTTGACAATAATATTCATGACAATCTCGATCAAGTAAACAAAATGATTGTGTCTCAAAAAAATATTTGATTTGTGTGTAACAAATAGTGTTTGTTTCTTACTTTTCTTTTACTTGTATCAGCTATTTGATAATTTACTTGACCAACCTAGGGGTAATGTTGGTCCTGAAACCCCAAAGGTTTGGAACTAACTATTATAGTGTCTTTTGTATATGTGGTTATTTTGTGCTAACTCCATCTTCATGAACATACACTAACCAAGCTTGATTTGTTTTATGCACTATTCTTCTCAATACCTTTACAAGTCATTCGTGCCTTTGCCAAACCCATTAAATGACTATGACAGTCTCGTTCTACGATATGCATTTGATGAATCTCTTCCAGAAGGGTACAATTTGACAACCTTTAACTTGTTATGTATAAAGTACTATACCTTCTAACTCACATAGTTATCCATGTGCAAGGGAATATCTTGTGAGGATGTAACTCCACTACGTGGAAGCACAATCTGCAACTCGCAAGGAATTGTGGTCGTTGAAACCATATCAATGGATATCTTCATGTGTAAGACTTTTCTCCTTCTCCTATTTTATTTTCTTCCATTCCATCATCCAAGTTACTTTACTTTGCCTACTCATAAATTTCATATATTTTGCACTGCAGGTTATAAATCTCATTGTTGTGAAATTGACAAATAAACAAAGGAAAAAGTTTCCAAATAAGGATCACATGGTTTGGTACTTTCCGACCCATGTATCAGTAAGTATTAGCCATACCTAAAGACTCTGCTCATATAGGCACAAGTTATTTATATGTTGAAATTGAATATGCAGCAAAAGATTTTGTGTCAACCTTCTGATGAAACAATGAAAGACATAGTAGAAGATTATTTTGGAATTTACAGATACACTGGCCCCCTTCATGCTTATAAGGAGGTAACATGATAAAATACTACTATTACCCAATTTTCAAATTTACCATGCACAATAACATTTGATCCATGTTTTTTATTTATTTATTTTTTGCATGTACATTTGACATTATATTTTTAGATTTACATGCCCTTCAACTATGGGGAAAACCACTGGTTGTGCTTGAGCGTAAACATGAAAAAACGTGTTGCCTATCTATTCGACTCTGGCATTATGATAACCATTATGATACCAATTGTACCCTCTTTTTTGTTTCTTGATCTATGTACCTTACTACATACCACCAACAACTACAACCATTGCATAAGCTGCTTCAATATGCGCATGGAGAAGATTATGTTCAAGATGTTAGTTCGTTTGCATTTCAATGGTTGGAAGACATGCCACGCCAAGACAACAGGTAATACACTACATTGTCGTTCTTAATTTTTAAATAAGCATTAATGTTATAATCTGTAAGTTCGTTGACTCTATTGTTACAACTACACTCATTCCTATAGCTACGATTGTGGTCTTTTCGTCATCAAATATATGCAAGGGAAACCTTTGCCTTTGGATGTAATCAAGGTACTTATGTTTATACCCAACTGTCCACTTATCAGTATCTTATGTTTTATGAAGACTAATTCTATAATGTGTGATGTTTTTACATACTCACTACTTTTGGCATGTAGTTTAACTATTTGCATAGGGCTCGCTTGTTACTTGATCTTGTGATATACAAGCATAATTCAGCTCCTATTGTTGGTGATATCGCGCAATATAAAGCTGGTGATGCTCTATTCTTTTTAATTTTTCATAAGTTCGTACAATCAATGACCTTATTGCATTTCTTAAACTAGTGAACTTTGAGTTTATAACTTAACCTTTGTTATAAAATTATATTCTAAAGTGTGATGTCTTGTGCAGAACTCAGAGCTAGGGGTGAATTGAAACGGAAGTAGAGGCTATACAACTTTCATGATCCTGAAATAAGGAAAGATAGTGGATAAGGTTGTGGGAGCGAACAAAGACGAGTTGCTACCATTGCCAAGCACGTCAATGCCACCTGATTAATACTATTATGTTTCGAATTTTGCTTTTCAGGGTGTCTGTGGACCTTTGTCATATGATACATATTGATTTGGCTTTGCTTCATAATGGAAACATACTACTATTCATGTCTGGGTCTATTAACCTACTTCATTATTTGGATGATATTTTGCAATTATTATGTCGCTGACTTTTTATTGGAGGTAAAAAATGGTGATTCATTGATTAAGGTTTTTTTTTTTAATTCCAAAAATATTCTGTATAAAGTGGACAAAAGTCGGTGTTGATGCTTGAACCTCCTTGCAGCCCCTTTCCAGATTGAGCCTAGTGAGATTAAGAAACTTACGTTTAGTTCATCCATTTTTGTCAAAGAACAAGAAAAGGTATAATTTACTTTAATGTGACATTGATGTGTCAAAGACTATGCTATAAACAAAAGTAGTGAGAGTGGTTGATTTCTCAAGGTTTCAGCCAAATCACAATCACTCTACTTCTTGAGAGTGACAGTTTCATTGCTAGATTCAAAGAATGTACAAGTTAATCTAACTAATAAACCTATTATCATGATATAAATAAAATAATAGCATGTTAAATTTTTTTAAATTAAAAAATGATATAAGATGCAGTCACAAAAAATTAAAGCATAAATCATGCCTAAAGTGAATTAGTTTCTCATCATATTTTCTTTTCCTGGTCGTTTTCAAGATTGCCAATTAAGAATTAAATAATTTCCTTTGCATTTTTTTTCTTCTTACCCTCAACAAATCCAGAAACAATGCATTAATGGTGGGGTATCACTAAGGTTCTTCCAATTTGAACAAATACTTGCCAACATGAGAAAAATATCATCAATCAATATTCTATATGCACTTGCTATTGCGCATTGTGGTCTAAAATTTTTATTAAAACCACACACATATATACATCTTAAAGAATTGATCCATCAACGATTACTAGTGCAACTGTGGTCTAAAATTTTGATATACTAGGGGATATCCCTATCAAAAATTATTCCGGAAAAAGTGATATTATGTATATGGAAAAAAATTCGGTTCGAAAATATTTTGATTGGAAAATTCTCCATTTTTGTCTTAAAAAGAAAATCAATATTGAGGCCTGAATCAAGATCGATGCCAACAATAATAAAAAATACTAAAACCAGGACTAATAATTATCAAATAATTGATAAATTTGATAAAAAAATATCTTTTTTATCTTACGATTCCTCAGGATCAAGAAATCAATTCACCCAATAAAAAAAAAATCTTTTTTGATTGGATGGGAAGGAATGAAGAAATACTAATTCGTCTTATATCCAATATGAAACTTTGGTTCTTCCTAGAATTTGTACTTCTTTATAATGCATATAAAATAAAACCGTGGTTTATACCAAGCAATTACTTTTTTTTTAATATATATGAAAACGGTAGTGAAAATAAAAACATCAATAGAAAGCAAAAGGGGATTATACCCTCGAATGCAAAAAAAAATGGAATATCTGGAAGCCACTTTAATTGGATTCTCATTAATCTTACGTGGTTCCATGATTCTTCCCTCTCATCTTTACATTTCTACCTCACCTAACCCCTTGCACCAAATTCTCCCTTCAGCCCCACAGTCCTCGCCTATAAGATATCATATCACAAATTTATTTATTTCGTTTAATTTATAAAAAAGATTCCTTTAAAAAAAACAAAATACTTAGGTTAGAATTCCACTTTTAAAATTATTAGGCCAATAGAGCCAAGCCTTTATCTATCCAAAAATTTATCTATATGTTCAAATGTTATTTATCCGTACCCATGTCACGTATTTTTCTAATTATTTGTCCAAATATCACCTAATTATACACGTGTCACCTATTTGTCCCACCTTACCGCTACCAGCCATTGTTGCCAGCTACCACCATCCGCCATCCATTGGCAACTTTTTCAACAACTTTCACTGCGTGTTCTTATCACAAAAACATATTAAAATTTGGATCAAATAACATATTGTAGACACCCCATTTTTGACCGTCCTCAAGACTTGGACGTCACCGTTTGAACACTCGGTGATTATCCATGTTTGTGTTCGTTTGGAGTTCCCGAAAGTTTCGGCTACGCGCCTTGTCTCAGGATTTCCGAACCCGACTGTTTAGTGTCTGGTTTCACACCAAACACTTGTGTTTTGCCTTTGAAGGGCAGGGTAGGGCTTGTAGACCATCCCCACCCATCACCGGCAGTGGCTGGAGGCCACCGGCTGGTTTTTGCTGCCACCGGCAATTTATACTGCCTGCCGGCACTATTTGTTGACGGTCAGCACTTTTTAGTGCCGGCCGGCACTCTTTTTGGCCAAGATGGCATTTTTGGCCGGCCGATTACTGTGCATCTGCTTTTGCAGATATTTTAAGACAGCTGTCTTGCTTTTTTGTGAAGCTTGTCTTGTAAGCTTTACAAGACAAGAAGTGCCATATAGAGAGAGGTTGGTCTCTTGGCTTGAGAGGTTAGACACTTAAGATTTTTTTGAGAGCTTAGACAGCCATTGTTAGGGTTTGAGTTCTAGGGTTAGGGTTAGATACACATTCTATCTCTCTTTTCCTCTCTTTTGTGCTCTTGTGTGTGTTTTAGTCCATACTATTGCACACAAGCACCTAGTGTTTCACCTTCCTCTTGGAACTGAGGTTCTAAGGGACTGATTTTGAAGTTTTGGTGTTGGATTCAAGCTAAGGAAGGCCATTGGAGCATCATTGTTGAAGAAGGCTTCAAGGGTAAGAATCTCACCCCTTTTTACCCCATTTTTGCATTGTATTTCTACCTATCTTAAATTCGTTTTTGAGCTTAGTGTGTAATACAAAAAAGTTCTGTTTTTAAGCCCTCTTGGTTGTTTGTTAAGAGTGTTTTGTGGTTTGGGTAAGCTTGAGTACCCTTAGGCCTTGAAAGGCCTCATTTTGTGCCCTTTTGCGCTAGCTCCGGGATTTTGGTGTTGGGGTCCCTTCACCACTGAAATCTTGAGGGATTTTAGTGGTGAAGGTGATGCCTTGAAGTCCCAAGAAGGAGAGGGCCACCCCCTCTCCTTGTTGTCCTTGAAAAGGGCATCATGATCCACCATCGCCCATTCCAGCCATTGTCAATCATTTCCGATCATCAGCGATACCCTTTGGTGACCTCTGATGATCACCTCCGGCAACCTCCACTGTTGCCACTATCCTCTGACCTCCGACAATATTTTTTTTTATCCATTTTTCATCTCAAGTACGTCACTACTACCACCATCTCCTTCTTCGATGTAGTGGCAACGAAAAAAAATGATGAAGAGAATGAAGGAGAAAGACGAGAAGCCATTACCAGAAAATAGTTCTCATTATTTTCACATTCACAGATTAAGACAAATAATCAAAAATCAGATTCAGTGATAAATTTATTATTGTTTATTTTGTAAAAAAATTATAGTAGGAAAATCAAGAAATCACCATTATAAACCAACACAAGAATCAAAGATACATTCAGTGATAAATTTATCACTAATTGTTTGCAAAAAAAAAGAAAATGTTGAAGCAAAATTAAATTATCACCATTACAAAATGATAAATTTATGGAGGAAGATGGTGGCAATGATGATGTTAGATTCAATGATAAATTTATCACTAACTGTTTGTAAAAAAAAAAAATTACAAAAGGAAAATTATTATTACAAATAATAAATTTATCACCGTTTAATTTATCAAGTTTTATACAAAAACAAACATATTCAACAAATTTACTAATAAACTTATCACTGGTTTAAGAAGATAGAAGCTCCGATCAGCATTGAAAATACCTAGATGAACCAATCACCGTTCTAATCTAACACTCTGAACGCCTCAATTATGTTTTCTTTTTCGTCTCGCTTGTCCATTATTAACGGGTATAGAGCTGCGAACTCGTCAATGTCAACACACCCATCACCGTTCATGTTGATTTCTTGATCTCTCTTAGATCTAACTCCCATCTCTCTGAAATCCAAGAGCCACAGAGGCAGCTCTCATGTTCACCAACACCAACGAATAACTGTTCGATTGCTGAGTCTTCATCACAAACTTCCTCACCGCCATCGACGCCGTGACCCCTTCATCTCCGTCCAATATTATAATGGCGCAATCAATGGCTCTTGGAACACACCAGTGCATGAAATACCTTCTCATACTGATTACGATTTCTATACGCAAATCTTTCGTTGCCTCCCTTTTCAAAACCTAGATCCTTCAGGTGAGAGAGAGAGAGAAAAAAAAAATTTAAATAGAACCACATAACTCAAACCAAACCCGCGAAGCATAATAACAGAGGTAAAATCGGGATAAAAAAATACAATAAGACTTATTGATGTATGAGATAGACACTTAGGGCATGTTTGATTGACAGGATTAGAGTATGAAATTTAGATTATTAATCCGTAGGCCTAATAATCATGTATTTGTTTTGAAATTTTGTTTCAGGATTATTAATTCAATAAATAATTAATCTAACAAATTTGTAAGATTGTTAGTAATGGGATACGGGTGAAATTATATATCCTGAGTTGGGAAATAAAATAAAAAAACTCTTTTATCTTCATATGTTTTCTTATCCAATACAAATCAAACTATGGATAGGGGGATAATTTATCCTACTAATCTAATTGAATAGTTAATATCACACTAATTTGATAATATTATTAATACCTTAATTGTTAATCTTGTAAATCAAATATAGGCTTAAGACCTAATAAATAATAGATTATTGGACCGGCTAGTAAAAAAATCTTCAAAAAAGACTGTATCGTGTCTTAAAAAAAAAAAGTCTGCATCGTTCTGGGTTTTGTAAGATTTGGCCCATTAGTCCGGACCCAAACACAGGCCCAATTACTCTGTTCTCTCTGAAGATTGAGAGGGGTCAGAGAGGCGGAGAGGAGAGGAGAGGAGAGTGGGGGGAGAGAGAGAGAGAGCGAGAGATGTACCTGAAGAAGGCGTTTTGGAGCGACGCTCTGAACTCGGAATCGCAGACTCAGTCACCGTCGGCAGTCGGAGATCTGGTGAAGTCGCTTGATAAGCAGAGGGTGTACAGAGAAGTCACGCTTGCACTCCGGACCGGACTCAGGGACGCCCGTGCCGAGTTCTCCTTCCTCCGGGTCCGCGGGCTTCGCAGCATCCTCAAGTTCCTCCGATCCGTCGCCCACTCTGACTCCACCATCAATCTCTTCTGCCACAGTCAATCCATTCCCGATCTCCAAGGTCTCTTCTCTTTCATTCATTCATTCCTATATATATATGTATCTATAAGATCACGATTTTCACATGTATACCTGTGTGTGTTTTTCAAATTCAATGCATTCGATTTATCTGTTTAATTCCTTTTTTTGTATTAAGGATTTGTTACGGCTGGATCGCTGTCGTGTTCTTGTTTGGTTGCCGAGAAAAGACGAACTTGAAATAATTGAAAACACAAATTAGAGAGCCCTAGAAAAAAGTAAGGGAGTTGAATATATCCTATCTTGTGGCTTATTTGGTTTAATTTCTGAAAATAAATAATAAAGAAAAGCGAAAATTTTGACAATTGCTAAGTTAGATAAATTGAATTAGGCTCAGTCTTTAAGGCTCGGTTGAGTTGAAAAGTTTGAAATATTGGATTTATATGCTTTCCTTATTTTCTCCGCAACTAAACTTAGCATTGTTTTAATTTGATATTATATATATTAGATTTGGAAAAGATTTTAGACTCTATTATCATGACCATTCATTTGTCAAAGGTTCAAAATTGGTAATTTCATGGTTTCTGTTGTGATTTGAAATTGAAATGTGGTTGATGTTAAAGTTTTTATTTTTTTGTTATGATTTACCAGTTGTTCCAGTTCTGTTTCAACATTCATTAAAAGAGCTAGAGGAGCAGAAGGTAGCAAATTTGGATCATATATTTGGCACTGAACCTATAAAAATAGTTACTCCTTCAACAGATTCTGAAGTGGCACTTGCACTTCGAGTTTTGGAAGGATGTTGAAGCTCCGATCAGCATTGAAAATACCTAGATGAACCAATCACCGTTCTAATCTAACACTCTGAACGCC
The DNA here is from genome assembly GCF_004153795.1 of Camellia sinensis. NCBI lineage: Eukaryota > Viridiplantae > Streptophyta > Magnoliopsida > Ericales > Theaceae > Camellia > Camellia sinensis. The sequence goes on from NW_021024549.1 coordinate 769,041, forward strand.
TCAATTATGTTTTCTTTTTCGTCTCGCTTGTCCATTATTAACGGGTATAGAGCTGCGAACTCGTCAATGTCAACACACCCATCACCGTTCATGTTGATTTCTTGATCTCTCTTAGATCTAACTCCCATCTCTCTGAAATCCAAGAGCCACAGAGGCAGCTCTCATGTTCACCAACACCAACGAATAACTGTTCGATTGCTGAGTCTTCATCACAAACTTCCTCACCGCCATCGACGCCGTGACCCCTTCATCTCCGTCCAATATTATAATGGCGCAATCAATGGCTCTTGGAACACACCAGTGCATGAAATACCTTCTCATACTGATTACGATTTCTATACGCAAATCTTTCGTTGCCTCCCTTTTCAAAACCTAGATCCTTCAGGGGAGAGAGAGAGAAAAAAAAAAAATTTAAATAGAACCACATAACTCAAACCAAACCCGCGAAGCATAATAACAGAGGTAAAATCGGGATAAAAAAATACAATAAGACTTATTGATGTATGAGATAGACACTTAGGGCATGTTTGATTGACAGGATTAGAGTATGAAATTTAGATTATTAATCCGTAGGCCTAATAATCATGTATTTGTTTTGAAATTTTGTTTCAGGATTATTAATCCAATAAATAATTAATCCAACAAATTTGTAAGATTGTTAGTAATGGGATACGGGTGAAATTATATATCCTGAGTTGGGAAATAAAATAAAAAAACTCTTTTATCTTCATATGTTTTCTTATCCAATACAAATCAAACTATGGATAGGGGGATAATTTATCCTACTAATCTAATTGAATAGTTAATATCACACTAATTTGATAATATTATTAATACCTTAATTGTTAATCTTGTAAATCAAATATAGGCTTAAGACCTAATAAATAATAGATTCAAGGACCGGCTAGTAAAAAAATCTTCAAAAAAGACTGTATCGTGTCTTAAAAAAAAAAAGTCTGCATCGTTCTGGGTTTTGTAAGATTTGGCCCATTAGTCCGGACCCAAACACAGGCCCAATTACTCTGTTCTCTCTGAAGATTGAGAGGGGTCAGAGAGGCGGAGAGGAGAGGAGAGGAGAGTGGGGGGAGAGAGAGAGAGAGCGAGAGATGTACCTGAAGAAGGCGTTTTGGAGCGACGCTCTGAACTCGGAATCGCAGACTCAGTCACCGTCGGCAGTCGGAGATCTGGTGAAGTCGCTTGATAAGCAGAGGGTGTACAGAGAAGTCACGCTTGCACTCCGGACCGGACTCAGGGACGCCCGTACCGAGTTCTCCTTCCTCCGGGTCCGCGGGCTTCGCAGCATCCTCAAGTTCCTCCGATCCGTCGCCCACTCTGACTCCACCATCAATCTCTTCTGCCACAGTCAATCCATTCCCGATCTCCAAGGTCTCTTCTCTTTCATTCATTCATTCCTATATATATATGTATCTATAAGATCACGATTTTCACATGTATACCTGTGTGTGTTTTTCAAATTCAATGCATTCGATTTATCTGTTTAATTCCTTTTTTTGTATTAAGGATTTGTTACGGCTGGATCGCTGTCGTGTTCTTGTTTGGTTGCCGAGAAAAGACGAACTTGAAATAATTGAAAACACAAATTAGAGAGCCCTAGAAAAAAGTAAGGGAGTTGAATATATCCTATCTTGTGGCTTATTTGGTTTAATTTCTGAAAATAAATAATAAAGAAAAGCGAAAATTTTGACAATTGCTAAGTTAGATAAATTGAATTAGGCTCAGTCTTTAAGGCTCGGTTGAGTTGAAAAGTTTGAAATATTGGATTTATATGCTTTCCTTATTTTCTCCGCAACTAAACTTAGCATTGTTTTAATTTGATATTATATATATTAGATTTGGAAAAGATTTTAGACTCTATTATCATGACCATTCATTTGTCAAAGGTTCAAAATTGGTAATTTCATGGTTTCTGTTGTGATTTGAAATTGAAATGTGGTTGATGTTAAAGTTTTTATTTTTTTGTTATGATTTACCAGTTGTTCCAGTTCTGTTTCAACATTCATTAAAAGAGCTAGAGGAGCAGAAGGTAGCAAATTTGGATCATATATTTGGCACTGAACCTATAAAAATAGTTACTCCTTCAACAGATTCTGAAGTGGCACTTGCACTTCGAGTTTTGGAAGGATGTTGTTTGCTCCACAGAGAGAGCACGGTGCTGGCTCATCAACACAAGGCAATCCCGGTATGCATATTCCTTGTTTAATCTATTTCTCTGGTCTACGTGGTTTGATCATCAGCTCATTTGTTTTTCTGAAAACATTGTTGATTTAGGACCTATAACAATGCCTAACCCCAATTTAGCTACGTGAAAATGCTTTGGTTCGTGGATAGAAATCACATTGTAGTAAGAGTAATCACTTACATATCATACACCTGTTGAATGTTCATCCCCCAACCCTTCATCATCCCCTTGTATATAAATTTGGAGCAGACCTAACCCAATACACACCGGGAAGCCGAGTGTTTCTGGGTTCAAAAATGCCGAATCTTGTCTCAATCATAATTTGTAGGACTCTTTAAGTAAGTTCCTTTGCTTGGATGGCCCATTTAGTGCATGCCGCTATTCCTAGATCTAGAGGAGAGTACGTCCGTTGGAATAATTTCTTAGATGTATTACCATATCCCCAAATGTTAGGCGCTCTTTTTACAGGTCAGTGGAATCTTTATGCTTAGCACCTCTACTCAAGTAGTCATTTATCTGGTACCTCCCAAGGAGCAGGAATTGCCATTCTAAACCTTCTTGGGGGATTCCATCCATGAATTATGGGTGACTGATATTGCTCGTCATCATTTAGCTATTGCATTTACTTTTTTTTATTTTTTATTTTATTGGTTGTTGTTCATATGTATAGACTAAACCTTATTGGGGGATTGGGTGTAGTGTGAAAGATATTTTAGATGTCCACATTTCTCTGGTTGGAGGATTGGAACGTGGCCGATAGGGTCTTTTATGACACAATCAATAAATTAATTTATTTTTTTTTTTATTTTTATTTTTATTTTTTTTTATTTTTTTTTTCAGTTAGGTCTTGGTCTGGCTTCTTTAGGGGTTTGGCAATTAGTCTTTAACTTTTAAGTTCTTTCCTTTTCTTTTGAAGCTTTGCCCTAAATTTACTATGTTATGCGCACAGCAAACAAGTATAGACCAAATCGCCTAAATTGGAACGAAACATTTCATATTTGTTTTGAAAATGGTTTGCTACTCGCAAGTAGGTTAAAATGCAGGTTTTGCCACCCTCAAGTGGACTTTTAGAAAAAAAGATGGTTTTGCCACTATCTAGTGGGCTTAAAACTCACAGTTTTAATGCATTATTCCAATTAAGGTGATTCCACCTCCATCCACAGGCATTCAAGCAGTTATATCACATAAGCAGCTAGCCTCATGGTAATCATGCTATCATGGCAACACTCACACGCATGTAAGGATGCTAAAGCAAAAGAACTTGCAGAGTACTCCAAGCCAAAACATAAACTAGTTAGTAATCATATGCATGATCCTAGTTCATGTTAAGATGGCTAATGCAATACATGCAAAATGCAACTAAGATAGGCTCGGCTAATCTACAATGACATGTGAAATGCTACAACTAACACGTATTCAATTTGAAATTAAAATACAAATGCAGTTAGAGTGATGCGCCGAGCCCGATGCATGTAAGACAAATGTGTGGATGCACGCATGCATAGCATAAGGTATGCTAATTTAAATATGTCCTAGTCTACCATCATAAGCAGGTAAATAAAAGGGAAGAAAGACATGGGGTTGGAAGACATACACACACTCACGCACACTTATTACACAATTGCCCTCGCTCGGAGGGTCCGAATAAATATTACAGTCCGAATAAATAATACTAAATTAATTATTACAAAATTTCTACTCTAATTAACAAATTAAATGCAAAGAGAAGATGGCCGCAGCCCCCGCCTCGGGATGTGTGAATGATGCATGTTCGGATTTATCTTGCCCCGAAAGCCCGTACCATACCACTGCTGCCTCTGTTTACACTGCCCTGCTTCTCTGAAAACTGCAAAAATCCTGGGACAGGTACCCTGAACCCTGTAGGACACCATCGGCTGAAGGGAATACCCACCGGCCATGGAACTTATCCATCGGCTGGGGTTTCATATTATCGGCCATCAATCCATGGCCGGTCGGCAATCTACAGTGTCGGTCGGCAAAAACTCCCTGCAGAAACTGGTTTTTCACAGCAACAAGGATAGACAGTGTATGGCATGGAATTTCAAGCAAATGTATGCGTGGGCACACTCCCTATCATGCAAGGGCCTCAATGGAGCATGACCCTCGACCCTCGGGCCATCAATCATGCATTTTGATGCGTGATGGCCTAAGGAGCCAAGGTTGCAATTCAATGAAAATGCATGCAACATATAAATGAATACCAAAACCCTATCATGCCAAAGTCAAGGGCCTCGGTGACCGAGAGTTGAGACGCGTTACATCACTTGTAGTATGAACACTTCTCCCCCCTCACACTTGGTTTGACACCCCAAACCAAGCAATGCAATGCATGTTATGCAAACATGGCTCAAAAATGCAACATATCACTAAAATGCAAAGCATGCCAAATGTAATGCAACATATCATGGCAAGCATGCAATGTTCCTAACATGCAATGCTACAATGCAACTCATCATGTAATGCTAATATGGTACAATGCAAGCATGCGATTAGAGGCAACAGGTCACGCATACAACCATGTCCGAGAAGGGACTTAGACTGAAATGGGAGGCCTCAAACACCCCTCAAAATAGAGGCCAAAAGTGTCTCAAGTGATGGACAAAATGCACTACAAGCATGTAAGTCAAAAGGGGCCCAAGGCTAAGGCATAACAACAGGGCACTCCACGACCACTAACCCAAACAAGCATGGCATGAACTATACAACCCAAAAACAGAATTTTAGCATGCAAAATAGCTCCAAAACCCGCTGGTATGGTAGCCCTAAAAATGACCCAAACACATAGGCATACACAATGCACATGTCAAGGCATGAAAACACAATACTTCAAGGCATTGAAAGAGACACAAAGGACAATGTAAGACCACATTATATAGACTGGAATATGATCTCAACTAATGCCAAATGATGACAATAGGCCAAGCTAGGCATGTTAATGATCCATACACTCAAGGCTCATGATCCAAAATGCAAAGCAACTATATCAAGCATGCTAAACAAGACCAAATCAGTGGCCGACAGACCTCATGCATGACAAAATATGGTCAAGAACTTCACAAAGTGAAGCCAAAATATGAGAGCATGGTAGTCAAAAGTCATGATGCATTTCTAGGCACAAACAAGGGAATACAAAGCAAGTATCTTAAGCATGCAAAGGGCCACCAATCCGACCAAAAATAGAGATAACATGTGACCTAAATAGCACCAAAAACATCTAATATGGAGCCAAAAACAACCAAGCATATATGCTACCCTTATGAGCCCAAAACATGCACAAATGAGACACAAATGGAGAGGGGTGTCCCTCTCCTATACAAGACTTCAAACCATCTTCTTCACCACTGAAAATCCATTGGATTTCAGTGGTGAGAAGGCTAATACAACAAAGCAAATAAGGCTTAAAGGAAAAGACACCAAAAGGGGCCAAAAGAGACCTAAGAGGGGGATTTCGACCCCCAATGCCAAAACACCCTTAATGAAAGTTCTTAAGCAAAAAAATATAAGACTTTTTTTAGTTATACACAAAGCTCAAATCAATATGCAATATAGGTCAAAAGTCAATGCAAGATTGGGGAAAATAAAGCAAGAAACTCACCCTTGAAGAACACTTCAAGAACAGTTGGTCCAGCCACTCTTTTCTGACCAAAATCAGTCCAAAACCTCAAAAAACAACCCTCAAAACCTCTCAATCTCGGAGCAAGGTATAATGGTGTGTGTATTAGTGCAAAAGTAAGGTCAAAATGCACTTTTAGGCCAAGAAAACACACACAAGGGAGGAGAGAGAGGGAAATATAGAGAGAGAG
>NW_021024549.1:778423-796110 GCF_004153795.1 Camellia sinensis
TTCAACACCGCATAAGATTGGGCCTCGACCCACTTCGTAAAGTAATCTATTCTCACAAAAACCCTATTCTCACTTTTCTCTCATCGTACATCTCTCTATTCTTTATTCTCTCATTTTTCATCCCTTCCCAGGTATGGTTTATGGACAAACTGCAGGTTGTGGACTCTTGCCCAGCATATTCAGCTCGCGGCTACTTCTTCCGGCACCGTCTAGTCAATGCCCTTGATGAGGGATGGTGGTTCGCTTGGATGTGCCGCTTTTCCGCAAACCGTATTGCTTGGCGGTGCCCTTGGCTTAGCCTTCCGGCAATGAGTTACAACATGTCCTGGCAGATTGGGATTCAATTGATTGGTCTCACTCACTGTGTATTCTACTTCCCATTCTGGATTTGACGCCAATTTGGCCATAATCAGACCTGCCCGCCAGAGGAGATAGAGTATCCTGCTGCATTCCCAGGCCGAGGCACACAGCTTGCTCGGCAGGCCACCGCGTGGAGGACGAGAGAACTCCTGGCCCCCGCTCCTACTTTCAGTTGCACTTTGTCTGATGAGTGCGTGGATTGGCTTAACGAAGAAGCACAGATTGGGCCCAGCTTGGCATCAGAGGCTTCGACCAACTCTGGGAGGGGGCGCAGGAACACCTGACTTGACTATGCCCCAGATTTATTGCTTTATTAGTACTTTCAAGTTTTCTTTATGAATGTAATAAAAAGCAACTTCGATTGTATGCAAGAGCAGGATAACTTTGTTTTGAAATCAATGAAATTGAAGGTTGTGGCAATCAGGTGCTATGAGCAATACACCTATCCCATAACCATATTGATTTGATGCTCTGCCAAAGTACATCGTCCATGTTTCGTCTTCTATCTGCAGGATGTCTTCATTTGGGAATAGGTACTCCATTGCTTCATCATCTCCTTCTACTGGGTGATCTGCTAGGAATTCCACTACGGCCCTCCTTTGACTGATTTGTGCATGACATACTTGAGGTCAAATTCAGAGAGAAGAAGCAACTAACGAGTTGGTTTGCCCGTAAGTGCTGGTTTCTCGAAAAGATATTTGATGGGATCCAAACGCGAAACCATTACATAGTTCAGGCTTAGGTTCACTCGAGTATTTTCACTCTCCATTTACGCTCTAACTTTTGTCAAGGTCACCCTTTGCGAGTTTTCAACCTTGCGAGCTCAGTTTTTATATTTTCCAATTTTTTATGTGCTCTAAATTTTGCCTAGGTCGCCCTTTCTGGTTTTCGGCCTAGCAAGCCTCTCAGGGGTAATATTTCTTCAACTTGTCCATGTTGATTGGTTGGGAAAATTCCAGGCCATCTAGGTCCATCAGAACCACAACTCCACCTGACCAGATAGCTTTGATGATGTAAGGACCAGTCCAATTAGGTCTGAACTTACCCCTTGGGTCGTGGATGGGAGCTCGGTTGTCCTTGAGCACCAAATCTCCTTCCTTCAGATTCCTGGACTTAACCTTCTTATTGAAAGCCCGAGCAATTCTGCGCTGATAACCTTGAACATGGTACAATGCTTTCAGTCTTCTCTCATCAAAGAACATGAGTTCTTCAAATCTGCTCTGCTGCCAATCTGCTTCGGCTGTTTGGCCCTCAGCCAATACCCGCAATAACGAAACCTCAATCTCGATAGGTAGAACAGCCTCCATCCCATAAACTAAAGAATACGGAGTCGCTCCGGTAGAAGTTCTAATTGAGGTCCGGTAGCCCCACAAAGCAAACGGCAGCTTATCTGGCCAGTCCCGGTAGGTTTCCACCATCTTCTGCAATATGTGTTTGATATTCTTTTTGGCAGCCTTGACCGCTCCGTTGGTTTGCGGCCGGTATGTGGATGACTTATGAAAAGCCACGTTGTATTTTTCCAACAGGCCAATCACTTCCTTCTTGAAATGGGAACCGTTGTCTGAAATTATCTCGTTCGGGACCCCATAACGACAGATGATGTTGTTTCTGATGAACTTTGTGACGTGCGACGCCTTCAACACCGCGTATGATTGGGCCTTGACCCACTTTGTGAAATAATCTATCGCGACCAGGATGAACTCATGTCCATTTGATCCCTTTGGAGTGACAGCCCCGATCACATCAATTTCCCAAACTGAAAATGGCCATGGTGAAGTCATGTTGTACAGCTTTGACGGTGGGATGTTCATGCGGTTTGCATGGATCTGACATTTGTGGCATCGCCGAACAAAACTGATACAATCCTCCTCCATGGTGAACCAGTAGTAACCCTGTCTGAGGATCTTCCGTGCTAGCATTACTCCGTTCATGTGTGCACCGCACTCTCCTCCATGGATGGCCTCCATCAGGCGTTTCGATTCTTCGGCTTCGACACACAGCTTGTGCATTTCCAAATGACCTCTCTTATACAGCTTACCCCCACAGATGATGAACTGAACGGCCATTCTTCTGATCGCCCTCTTATCCTTGGCATTTGTCCCTGGTGGATACGTCTCTTTCTCCAAGAAGTTCCAAATGTCATAATACCAGGGGTTTTCGTCCTGAACTTCGTCTATGGCGGCGATTGATTCATACGTTGGCACAAACTTCTGATCAATGATAACCGGACGCATCCGGACTCTAGACGGGATGTCTATCATGGAAGATAGAGTTGCTAGCGAATCTGCGAACCTGTTGTTCTCTCTTACTAGATGAGTGAAAGTTAGCTTCTCAAACCGAGGAATTAACAAGTCCAAGGTCTGGTGGTAAATTATCATTTTTTCTCCTTTGACTTTCCAGTCTCCTTTTGCCTGAGACACAACAAGGTTCGAATCCCCGATGACGTCTAACCGTCTTGCCCCTAGTTCCAGGGCTGCTTCTAAACCGGCAATACATGCCTCATATTCTGCTTCGTTGTTCGAGACTTTGAACCGGAGTTTGAAGGCTAGAGGGATACAAGAATTATCGGGTGCTATTAGCAACACTCCTATTCCGTACCCATATTGGTTTGACGCTCCGTCAAAGTACATCATCCAATACTCATCATCGATGTGCAAAATGGCTTCATCTGGAAATAAGTATTCAACTGCTTTATCTCCTTCTATTGGATGATCGGCTAAGAACTCTGCTACTGCTCTTCCTTTTACTGACTTACGCATCACATACTTCAGATCGAACTCGGAGAGCAACAGCAACCAACGAGCTAGCCTACCCGTAAGTGCTGGTTTCTCGAAAAGGTATTTGATGGGATCCAGTCGTGAAACCAACATTACGGAGTGAGCTAACAGGTAGTGCCGCAGCTTCCTGATAGCCCATACTAAGGCTAAGCAAGCCTTCTCCAACAGTGTGTAGCGAGTCTCATACTCTAGCATTTTCTTGCTCAGATAGTAGATAGCTCTCTCCACTTTGTCCTCTGATTCTTGCGCAAGCATGCAACCCATCGTGGTCTTAATCACTGAAAGATACAATATCAACGGTCTTCCCTGCTCTGGCGGCGACAACACGGGCGGGTTCTGTAAATATTCTTTGATCTGTTCAAAAGCAGCTTGGCATCGGTCATCCCATTGGAATTTCCTTCCTTTCTTCAGGAGACCAAAAAGTGGTTCACAAGTCAAGGTTAATTTTGAGATAAACCGTCTTATGAATTGCACTTTACCCAGAAAGCCTCGCACCTCCTTTTCAGTCCTCGGTGGTGGCATTTCTAAGATGGCCTTGATTTTGGAAGGGTCGACTTCGATGCCCCTTTGTGTAATTAGAAACCCCAGCATTTTTCCCGCTGTAACACCAAATGTACATTTCTGAGGATTTAGCCACAACCGAAATTCTCTGATGCTTTGAAAGAACTTTTACAAGGCAGTGTAGTGGCCCTCTCTTTCTTTGGACTTGACAATCATATCATCCACGTACACCTCAACCTCTTTATGGATCATATCATGCAATATTGTGGTCGCAGCCCGTTGATACGTAGCTCCAGCATTCTTCAACCCAAACGGCATCACTCTGTAGCAGTAAGTCCCCCACGGGGTGGTGAAAGCAGTCTTCTCCCGATCTTCGGGTGCCATCACTATCTGATTGTAGCCTGAGAAACCATCCATAAACGAGAGCAAAGCATGCCCCGTTGTAAAATCCACCAACTCATCAATATGTGGCAAGGGAAAGTCGTCCTTCGGACTCGCTCTGTTCAAATCCCTAAAATCCACGCATACACGAATCTTGCAATCCTTCTTCGACACTGGAACAATGTTGGCCAACCAAGTCGGGTATTCGGATACTAACAGGAAGCCTGCGTCGATTTGCTTGGTGACCTCTTCCTTAATCTTGAGAGCCCAGTCCGGGCGGATCCTCCTGAGTTTCTGTTTGATCGGTCGGGCCTCGGGGTCAAGAGGGATCCGGTGCTGTACAATCTCAGGATCGATTCAGGCATGTCTTCGAGAAACCAACGCGAAAACATCTTTGAAATCTTTTTAATAAAGCGACTATGAGCACCGCGTTCCTCCAAAGACACGTGGACCCGATCTGGACCAGCCGCGGGTCTTCTCAGTACCAAATATTCACAGTAGTGAATTTCATCAACTAAAAGGTTTTAACAAATCTTTCCTGCTCTTGAACAATTAATCGTGGCAAAACGGAGGATATTTCTTCCTCGTCCGTTTTTGTCAAAAATTTTGAAAGTCCTGATTTAGCATATATCAAAGGCACAGAAAAGTACTCGGAAACCACATCCACCATTATTCTCCATTAAATACTTTCAAACCGTCCGTTCTTCTGTTACAACAGACCAAAAGGAGAAAAGAAAAAGACGACGCTGGACAGGAACTGTGGCAATCGCAGGTTATCAACCCCCAAGAAAGTACCGACTCAGACTCAGTCGAGCTGGAACCTGATTGCCGACCTCACAAGACTTCAGTGGAATCAGATCCGGCTCACTACCGTGACCCGGTGCTGGCTTGGATAAAAATCCCTCTTCGTATTGGCCATACGAGAGAGGGTGGCGATAGATGCATCCAAAATAGTTGAATGGTAGAGGAGCCCGCAGCCGTTTCATTCCCGATCATGCATACCGAGAAGTTGTCCCCCAAGCACTTCTGTTCGATCGGAGGATCTGAAAGTAGACATGCCAGCGCTACCCCCATTTCATTTTCAGCGTCCTCAGACTGCACTTCCTTACTCTGCTCAGCCTCAGCTAATGGGCCTGTCTGCTCTTCGGCAATGTTATCCCCAGGTAACTGCAGGTCAAAGAAAATTTCAAACCCCGGCACGCGCTTCCTCTCCGCGTTCAGCCACGGCTCTGGGAAGCCACAGAACGAAAAGTCCTCCACCTCCCGGACGAAGCGTCCGTTTAGGGTACCTTGAATGGGCCGGTGCATTAAGTCAAAAGGCTTCCCCATCTGTGCTTTGCTCTGGCTCTTCCAGCCATTTCCTTTCCCTTCCTTATTCAATCCTCTTTGGTGGGTAGATAACCCAAGCCAAAGGTATGTGGGTTATGTGGTACCTCGGCCAATGCTGCGACGCCCTTCCAGCCACTCCTTCCCAATCCCATCCCGGGGATATGTTGAAGCTTGTTCATGAGGTACACCGCTTGAGCACTGACATATATCCTTTCATTAGCTGCCATGATGTTCTGTACAACCTGAGCCTCAGCCAAGGTAAAACCCGATATGAACACATCCTCCATACCGTGCTCAATTTCTAGAATAGGCGTAGATACCTCCGACGGCGGATGAATCAATGAATTTCCGAAAACAATGGCTACTCCCTTCCCATAGGGGCATTTCACCAATTAATGTAGGGTGGAGGAGACTGCCTTTACTTGATGCAGCCACGGCCACCCCAAAAGCAGGTTGAAAGTTGCAGGAACCTCCAAGACATGAAAATCTATCTCATGCTGTCCCGGCCCAACCTTTGTTTGAATCTTAACTGTTCCCATTACTTCCCGACTTGTGTTGTCATACGCCCGAATCACCTGGGCTGTTGGCACAAAGTCCGCAATTTTCAAACCGATCGCATAGGCTGTCCTTGCCAGGCAGACGTTGATGGCGGACCCTGTGTCAACAAGGACCACCAGTATCCATTTAGTCCTACACTCCACAGAGATGTAGAGTGGCTTGTTATGGTTTGCCCCCTCGGGTGGTAATTCCTTGTCAGAAAATGTCAGCATCGGGGTAGCTCCTCTCGGAAAAACTAATCCAACCAACTGCTCCGGCGTAGTCTCTATCGAGAGTTTGGCCTTGTCCATGGCTGAAAGGACAGCCTGTCTATGTACTCGAAAAGCCATAAGCAGCCCCCAGATGGAGATGTATGCTTGTATCTTTTTCAATTGTCTCAATACGGCCTCATCCTCGAGTTGCTTTTCTTTTTGCTTCTCTGCCTCCCTATCTTTTCCAGAAGCCTCTGGTTGATCTAGGTGTGGAGGCTTGAAATACCGTCCACTCCTAGTCATGTGATCGACTTCGCCGATATACCAGGTATCATCTGGTTGGTTACTCCCCTAATCTTCGTCTGTGTGGGCAAGACATAGATCATCATCCTCCCACCACATTCCATCTGCAGCCGACAGGCACCTGTCCGGCTCTGGCATGACTGTTCTCATACTCGCAGTACCTTCTATCCCTATGCTCGCGACATTCTCCATTTCTGTGCTCACAGCAGTCTCAGTCCCCACATAGGCTTTTGCCTTCTTGATTCTCTCGGAATCTTCGAATCTTTCCTGTTCCGACTGTGTCAATGCAGCCGACTGTTCAATAATCCCCGTACACGAAATGCTCCAATCCCGAGCGAAATTCTTGACACCGGTGCTCTCCGGCGATGCACTCTGTTCTTCAACCCTTCCGGCTGTCACTGACATTCTTGCCCCTTCCGGGCCTTGTTGTGGCTGAAACTCTTCTACCACATCTGGTTGATCGTCCAACCATCTCGTAGCCTCTGTTGATTCCTCATAATCGAACCAGTTGACGGCTGAGTCTCCTGGATCTTGGTTACTGTAAAACTGGAGCTTGGCAAGGTCCTCTTCCACAGCCGTTAAATCTTCTGTTCCCTGTCCCAGACTGTCCCCTTGGATCACACACAGCTCCCCCTCTGTTGGTAGTTCCATATCTGGCCTATCCTGGCCTATTGACAAAATGTAGTCACCTGGACTATAAGCTTTCTCAACACCACTCCCAGATTCCGCAAACTCTGGCTCAACAGCCCCCTTCTCTTTTGGAATCTTCTCTCTCCTGTCCTCGACAGTCATCACTGCTGGCTTAGGTTGGGTTATGGAGATGTCCATCATGCACAAATCGGTGCAATCGGAAAGGAACACTTCCGGCTTAGGCAGGTGGGAAGGAGTGATATAGATGCTAGGATCGTAAGGCATGACCCCAGTTTGGATGAAGTTGACTCTTTTGGGTGGTGGAGCTTGGTTATGTGTGGGGAGAGGGTTTGTAGTAACGTTGGGTTTCTCGGGAGACAAAATCACTCCGTTATCGATGAGATCTTGAATCTCATGACGTAATCAGAAGCACAGATCAGTGTCATGACCGTGCTGTTGGTGAAATGAAAAATATTTGGCTGGGTTGTGGGTAGCGGGGAGTCTTTCTGGTAAGGGCCGCGGCTCTAGGGGCTTCAGATGCCCTTTTCTGATTAAAACCCCCAAAGCTTTGGACAGGGGCATATAAAGCGGAGCGAAGGTTCTGGTGTTTTTGGGTGGGTATTTGGCAGTTTGTGGGTTGCTTCCGGATGCACCGGAGAATGGTGCGGCCGCCATAGTTCTTGGGGGAGGGTTGGTGGTGACCATACTCACTTCGGAGGTCCTGGTAGTTGTAGCGCCACTCGGGCCTGCATTAGTGTTACGATTGAAAGTTCTACGGGGTTGCTTCCGGTCATTATCAATTAAGCCTTGCTTCAGTGCATCCTCAATCTGTACCCCCATTTCATGTAAATCGGAAAAGGCAGGAAAGGGGAGTACGATCATCTTCTGCATTAACTTGGGCTGAAGATTGCGCACAATCATTCGAATCTGATCTTTGTCCGTGGGCCTTAAGGTCATCATCGAAGCCTTAGCCCGCCATCTGGTCACGAATTCTGAGAAGCTCTCTTTGGGTTCTTGCCTCGTTGTCTTGAGATCCCGGGTCGTAATCTCGATTTGTGTATTGTATGAGTACTGCAAGATGAAGGCCTCAGCCATTTCGTGCCAGCTTCTCTTGACGTCATCCTCCAATTTGGCATACCATATAGCCACTACACCCGACAGGGTCCGGCCAAATAGAGACAGCTTCTACAGTCTAGTGAGGCCCATTGGCCTTAGGATATCTGAAAACAACCTCAGGTGCACCATGGGGTCCCCGGACCCATCAAATCGATCAATGTGCGGCATTTTGAATCTGTTAGGCAGCGTCACAGCTGTGTCAGTGTATCCATCTTCGATGTCAGGGATGGTCTTGACTCCCTGGGACTTCTTAAACATCTTTTCCAACTTGCTTAATTTTAAGGCTGTGGGGTCCACTTCGAACTCAAAAGGAGAGTCCGGTATATTGACAGGCGTGGGCGCCTTGGATAGTTGTGGTGGAATCGGGGGCGGAGCTGGCCCCGCTGGAAGGTCTGTATCCTCTTGGACATTCCGGACATTCGGTGTTTCTTCGGGTATCAGAACCCTTAGTGCGGGAGGGACTTGCTGTGAAGCAGATGCTCCGGTTTGCTGTTGTAACCTCACGATTAACTCTGCTTGTTCATTCATAACCGCGGCCTGCTGTTTGGCGAACTCTGCCTGTCGGACAACATCCTGCTGCATCACTTTCATGCTTTCTTGGAGTTGGCGCACCATCTCCTCTAAACTAGCCATACTGTTCTGTTTTGACTGAATTATCGGTATATGTTCCCTCTCTGTGGGTGAAGCAGAACCCCGATCCCTACTGTACTCTGGTGGGGTAGATAAGGCCCTCTGAACTGACTGCTGAACTGATGCCCTTGGCCTAACTGCCCTCCGTTTAGTAACCGGGGGTAAAGAATGGTACACTAGTTGTCCGCCTACCAGATCCTTGGATCGATGGAGTCGACGACCTCTAGTCCAGAGTGCTTGGGGAATATCTACCGAGTTGGAAGCAATTGTGCTAAACTACCTAGCAAAAAGATAAATAAAGCAATAAATAACTAGACAATCGGACAGCATAACGGCGTAAAATAAACACACACAACGCACAGTTGGGTATTTATAACACACAGTTGGTAAGCCGAACACACTGTTCCTCGATACTGATCATTGTTCTCAAATCACCGTTCCCAAAATTGAACTTGATACCCGCATATAACTGATTTCTCAAGAACACTTATACTAATGCCCTCGGGCCTAATACTCAAACTTGCAAACTGATATGTACGTTCCTGTAGAGATACACTCTAAAGCACATAGCAGATAAGTGAGAGCCAAAACACCCCTATGTTAGGGTAGGGTTTCCCTGTCCTATTTTGTCAGGAGCTAGGGTTTCACTATGCACACATCGGTTTTCAAACAACCTAACATCGGGTAAGCAACCTGTCCTAATTTGGAATGGTCACTATGGATTTCGATATGCACTAAGTCGAATGGTCGAAAAGGGTGCCCCGGTAAAACTGGGGTTTGTGTTCCCATACTGTCAGAGCCCACAACCGGTCAGCCTTATGGTCATGTCTTGACAAGACAAGCCTCCGGCAAACCGTTCAGGAATGGCAGATGGAAAACACGGTGTCCTAGGCGCACCAATGCACATGCAATGCAAAGAAACACATAAATGAAATCAAAACAGGATATCACGAGTTCGAGTCAAGCTCTCTTAAAATCCCCAGCAGAGTCGCCAGAAACTGTAACACGTCCGCGGGGGACCCCGCTACAGTTCGAACTCGATTTGTGTCATGGTTCTTAATCTGAACCAAAGAGTCCAAATCTGGCAAATCGTTTTGAGAAAGCAGATTTTTGAAAGAAGTGCCAAATATGGACTGCTTTGCCAGATACAGAGTCGCCACCTAAATATTTTATTTTGGGGGAATCTAGGAAACTCTGACTCGGTGCCAAAGGCCACGTGTCCGTCATCACCAAAGTTGCCTCAGCTCGGGAACTTGGGTACGATTGGGGAAGGTCGGCTATGAGCACCCCCTCTCACCCGATCCGAAGATCGACCTCTACTAACAATGATATCCAATTTTGAAAACGTTATGTGTTCTTATTCCGGTTATTAGCCTAAATTTACTATGTTATGCGCACAGCAGACAAGTATAGACCAAATCGCCTAAATTGGAACAAAACATTTCATGTTTGTTTCGGAAATGGTTTGCTACTCACAAGTAGGCTAAAATGCAGATTTTGCCACCCTCAAGTGGGCTTTAGAAAAAAAATGATTTTGCCACTATCTAGTGGGCTTAAAACTCACAGTTTTAATGCATTATTCCAATTTAGATGATTCCACCTCCATCCACAGTCATTCAAGCAGTTATATCACATAAGCAGCTAGCCTCATGGTAATCATGCTATCATGGCAACACTCACACACATGCAAGGATGCTAAAGCAAAAGAACTTATAGAGTACTCCAAGCCAAAACAGAAACTAGTTAGTAATCATATGCATGATCCTAGTTCATGTTAAGATGGCTAATGCAACACATGCAAAATGCAACTAAGATAGGCTCGGCTAATCTACAGTGACATGTGAAATGCTACAACTAACACGTATTCAATTTGAAATTAAAATACAATTGCAGTTAGAGTGATGCGCCGAGCCCGATGCAGGTAAGACAAATGTGTGGATGCACGCATGCATAGCATAAGGTATGCTAATTTAAATATGTCCTAGTCTACCATCATAAGCGGGTAAATAAAAGGGAGAAAGAAGTGGGGGTTGGAAGACATACACACACGCACGTACACTTATTACACAATTGCCCTCACTTGGAGGGTCCGAATTAATATTACAGTTCGAATACTAAATTAATTATTACAGAATTTCTAATTAATTAACAAATTAAATGCAAAGAGAAGATGGCCGCAGCCCCCGCCTCGGGATGTGTGAATGATGCATGCTCGGATTTATCTTGCCTCGAAAGCCCGTACCATACCACTGCTACCTCTGTTTACATTGCCCTGCTTCTCTGAAAACTGCCAAAATCCTGGGACAGGTTCCTTGAACCCTGTAGGACACCATCGGCTGAAGGGAATACCAACCGGCCATGGAACTTATCCATCAGTTGGGGTTTCATATTATCGGCCACCAATCCATGGCCGGTCGGCACTCTACACCACTGGTTGGCAAAAACTTCCTGCAGAAACTGGTTTTTGACAGCAACAAGGACAGACAGTGTATGACATGGAATTTCAAGCAAATGTATGCACGGGCACACTCCCTATCATGCAAGGGACTCAAGGGAGCATGACCCTCGACCCTCGGGCCATCAATCATGCATTTTGATGCGGTGATGGCCTAAGGAGCCAAGGTTGCAATTCAATGAAAATGCATGCAACATATAAATGAATACCAAAACCCTATCATGCCAAAGTCAAGGGCCTCGGTGACCGAGAGTTGAGACGCGTTACATTACTTGTAGTATGAACACTTCTCCCCCCTCACACTTGGTTTGACACCCCAAACCAAGCAATGCAATGCATGTTATGCAAACATGGCTCGAAAATGCAACATATCACTAAAATGCAAAGCATGCCAAATGTAATGCAACATATCATGGCAAGCATGCAATGTTCCTAACATGCAATGCTACAATGCAACTCATCATGCAATGCTAATATGGTACAATGCAAGCATGCGATTAGAGGCAACAAGTCACGCATACAACCATGTCCGAGAAGGGACTTAGACTGAAATGGG
Organism: Camellia sinensis; assembly: GCF_004153795.1. Classification (NCBI taxonomy): domain Eukaryota; kingdom Viridiplantae; phylum Streptophyta; class Magnoliopsida; order Ericales; family Theaceae; genus Camellia; species Camellia sinensis. The sequence continues at coordinate 790,211 of NW_021024549.1, forward strand.
AGGCCTCAAACACCCCCCAAAACAGTGGCCAAAAGTGTCTCAAGTGATGGACAAAATGCACTACAAGCATGCAAGTCAAAAGGGGCCCAAGGCTAAGGCATAACAACAGGGCACTCCACGACCACTAACCCAAACAAGCGTGGCATGAACTATACAACCCAAAAACAAAATTTTAGCATGCAAAATAGCTCCAAAACCCGCTGGTATGGCAGCCCTAAAAATAACCCAAACACATAGGCATACACAATGCACATGTCAAGGCATGAAACACAACACTTCATGGCATTGAAAGAGACACGAAGGACAATGTAAGGCCACATTATATGGATTGGAATATGATCTCAACTAATGCCAAATGATGATAATAGGCCAAGCTAGGCATGTTAATGATCCATACACTCAAGGCTCATGATCCCAAATGCAAAGCAACTATATCAAGCATGCTAAACAAGACCAAATCAGTGGCCAACAGACCTCATGCATGACAAAATATGGTCAAGAACTTCACAAAGTGAAGCCAAAATATGAGAGCATGGTAGTCAAAAGTCATGATGCATTTCTAGGCACAAACAAGGGAATACAAAGCAAGTATGTTAAGCATGCAAAGGGCCACCAATCCGACCAAAAAAAGAGATAACATGTGACCTAAATAGCACCAAAAACATCTGATATGGAGCCAAAAACAACCAAGCATATATGCTACCCTTATGAGCCCAAAACATGCACAAATGAGACACAAAGGGAGAGGGGTGTCCCTCCCTATACAAGACTTCAAACCATCTTCTTCACCACTGAAAATCTACTGGATTTCAGTGGTGAGAAGGCTAATACAACAAAGAAAATAAGACTTAAAGGAAAAGACACCAAAAGGGGCCAAAAGAGACCTAAGAGGGGGATTTCGACCCCCAATGCCAAAACACCCTTAATGAAAGTTCTTAAGAAGAAAAATATAAGACTTTTTTTAGTTATACACAAAGCTCAAATCAATATGCAAGATCGGTCAAAAGTCAATGCAAGATTGGGGAAAATAAAGCAAGAAACTCACCCTTGAAGAACACTTCAAGAACAGTTGGTCCAGCCACTCTTTTCTGACCAAAATCAGTCCAAAACCTTAAGAATCAACCCTCAATGTCTCTCAAACTCGAAGCAAGGTGTGGTAGTGTGTGTCTTAGTGCAAAACTAAGGTAAAAATGCACTTTTAGGCCACAAAACACACACAAGGGAGGAGAGAGAGAGGGTGTATATATCAGATATATATATATATATATATGTATAAGCTCTGGTTTTTCTTTCAAAACCACCAACCCTTGACAATGGGAGAAGAGGGGTCCTTATATAGGCAAAGGGAAATGGTTTAAGCTTCTCAAAGAAGCTAAGTGAAAGGGGCAAAGGGGGCAAAGGAGTCAAGGCTTCTTGAGGAAGCTAGGACAGCTGGCCAAGCTTCCTCAAGAAGCTTGGCCAAAGGGTTCAACCTTCTAGAAGGAAAAGGGGTGCAAAGGCTCAAAACAGCCACTTTATGCACGGGGAGGAGTGTTGGTGCATTCCAGCTGGCACAGCTGGCATGCACCAAGTCTGAAGGGTGCAAAAGGGTCACACCGGCCAGCAAAAAAAGGTCACCGGCCAAAACAAAGTGCCGGTCGGCAAAATATAATGCTGACCGGCCATTGGTTTTAAGAAACCACTGTTGGTGGCACCAATAAACGGCCGGTGATGTGAGGGGACAGCCGGTGGGGTGTGGGAATGGCCAACAAGCCATTCCCTGCCTTTCAAGGCAAAAACACAAGTGTTTGGTGCAAAATCAGACACCGAAAAGTCGAGTCGAGAGATCCTGAGGCGAGGCGCGCAGCCGAGACCTCCGGGAACTCGAGACGAACACAAGCACGGATGATCACCGAGTGTTCCAACGGTGACGTCCAAGTCTTGAGGACAGTCAAAAATGGGGTGTCTACAGTGGCTTGAATCAATTGTTGCGAGTCTTCTTGCCGGAGTGGAGGGGCAAGGGACTCTGCTTCTATTCCTAATTCTTTTTTACATAATTTTTTTTTTTTTTTTTTTGAGGGGGGTTAGTTTTGCCCCAAAACGACGTCGTTTTAAGGGCACTACAGGAACCACTGCAATGAGGCACTGCAGAAGATCCAGACTCATGTGTGTACGAGTTGAGTTGAGTGGGTTTTATACTGAGAAATCTTAACTAATTAGAAAATCATATTTGATCTCTCTTACGATCTGAAATTGGAGAGAGATATTTCACTAATTTTTCTTTTTTATAAACATATCATTTCTTATTATTATATATAATTTTTACAATTGGTAACAAGAGAATAAGAGAAAAAAAAAAGCAACATAACCCAACACTAAGGTTTGTAGATGAGCATCATGCCTAATAAAGCGTAGACACCCCATTTTTGACCGCCCTTAAGACTTGGGCGCTACTGATGGTTTACTCGGTGATGAAGGTGTGCAGGGCAAAGGTTCAGTTTCTTTGGCAAGGAGAGAGTCAAATCTGCACTTCATACCCCTTTTGGACCAAAACAATCTTGATCGAAAGATTTTAGACCTTGAAACCCTCTCTTTCAAAATGTTTTGAAAATAAAGTTCCTACGATGTTCCGACGCTCGCATTTCGTTAAATGTTGCACTTTTCGGTAAACCGAGCAGGGACGAAGTGGAAATGAATGAAAGAGAGTTGAAATCTTTGAAAAATATTTCAAAACACTTTGTTTAGGTGTTTGGAGTTGAGGAAAATTGGAGAAGAGGGAAGAAACCAAGTTGAAGAAGAAGGTGGGTTTGAATCGCTAAGAGAGAGAGCCGATCGGTCCTCGCCAAATCACGCTTGTCTGTCTATACACTTGGATTTTAGCTACGAGGCCACCACCGTTGGAAATCTTACTTCTGGGGCTTCATTTTGCACTCAAGAATCTCCTAAAGCCAAGTCCGGACGGGGGAGATATGGTTGGTTGAAGTAGGGCATCGATCCGGTTGGACCGAATCTGCGTGGCTTCACCAAAACATGCATAACTTTTTGCACATTTGGAATTTTGATGCAAGGTTGGTTCCATTGGAAAGCTAACTTCTGGGGCTTCATTTTGGACATTAGCCGACCACTTTTTGGCCTTGGAGACCACCCTCCGACCACTTTTCTTTCTGGCCGACCATGAAAAGTAGCTGGCCAACCACCTGACCCTTTGACCTAGTCGGACGACCAGGGCAAGTGGTCGGCCGACCCCCTGAACTGGTCGGCTTGCCTCCCTCAGTTTTGTCTCTGTGAGTTAATTCCAGCTGTGCCAGCTGGAGGGCACAGACTGGATCCTTCATACACGTGTATGGAAGATGTTTGCCTTTAGTTTGAAGCTTATTTGAGAAGCTTTAGACTTGTTTGTCTATAAAGGGAGGCCTCCCCTTCCTTGTAGAGGGTTGAGATTTTGTTGGAAGGAAAATTATATATCTCTCTTTGTATCTCTCCCTTTGACCCTAAAGTGTGAAGTTCTTGGCCTTTAACACCACACCTCATAGCCACACACCTCCACCATTGATCTAAGGTTCTTGGAGGGTCTTGAGAGGTCTCAAAGAGCTGGTTTTTGGTCCAAGAAGCTGCTGGTTTTGCTGAAGCTACAAGGGTAGCACACCATTCCCTCTTTTAAGCTTTATTTTGCTCCATCTTTTAGCTATACTTGCAAGCATATTTGAGCTTTGGTGTAAACTGAAAAAATTCTTGTTTTGAGGTCCTTTTCATGTTTTTTTAAGGTCAATTTGTTGTTAGGGGTCATCTACCCCCTTGCATGCTTCATTTTGCCTTGTTTTGAGCCATGCATGAAGGCCTTTGTATTGATCTTTGTTTGGCCTTTTGACCACTGAAATCCAGCAGATTTTTAGTGGTTAATATGCTATTTTGAGAGCCAAAATGAGAGAGGGGTGCCCCTCTCTCCCCTTGTTTTGTTTCCTAGCATATTTGGCCTAACAAAGGAGCCCTTATTTGTATGCTTTCGAGCCATGTTTCAGGCCATTTTTGGTGAGTTTTAGGACCTTCATAGGCTCTATCTAGAGCTTGTTTTTCCATATTGGGTGTCCATCTTGCATGTGTAGAACAACTCTCTTCATAGCTTATCAAATGAGCATGCCATTCTTGCATGCATTGACTATGTTTCAGTGAGTTTTTGGGCTTCATTTCGCATGTCATACCTCTGAGTTTTGCTGGTTTAGTGACCTCTTGAATGCCTTATATGCTTGTAGTGTAAATCCTCTTTACTAGCTTACATTGCATGCTATTTTGGCCTTTGATTCTAGCACTTTTTGGCCATGCCTTAAACTGATTTTGTGCATATTTTGGACTGCCTTAGCTCTGTTTTTGGGCCTCATGGTCAAATGATGTTTGCTATGCATGGTTGTAGTTCAATACCCTTGCCTAGCTTTGAGTTTTGAAGCCTATTGCATGCGTATTTTGAGGTATTTCCATGTTTTGGCATCATTGTGAATCATATTTCAGAGCTTATATGTATGCCATATTCCCATGTTTTCCACTCTTTAAATGTGTTTGAGAGTTATGCATGAATACCTCATTTTTGGACAATTGCATGAGCTTCATTTCCATGCTTTGTGAGCCATCATTTTAGTCCATATTTGCTACTATTTTGGCCTGCATAGGGACTGTTTGGGGCTGGTTTGGCCATTTGAGCATTGCTTTGCATGCCTATAGTGTAATCCACTTCACTAGTTTCGGTATTTGGGCCATCTAGCATGCATTGTGTGAGGTGTTTGCATGATTCGGGACCATCTTGCATGTCATTTTAGAGCTGAAAAATATGTGATTGTATGCCATATTTCATGCTTACCATGCTTTGGTGGAGTTGCACTTTGTGCCTTAGGTTTGGACCCTTGCATTTGTGCATGTTTGCATGTGTGTTGTTACTTCATTTTCATCATGTATGGCCAATTATTTGAGTGTGGCTGAGGCCCATTCATTTTAGTTTAAGTCCATCTTGCATTATGTATCCCATATCCATGTTGTCGCATGCTTGATCATCGCATTGTGTACGCCTTGTTCATGTCTTCGTGCATGTCCATCTTCGTATGTGCATTGCGTATGCCATATAGTTCATGTGCATTGAGTATGCCATTCTTAGTGTATGTGCATTGCGTATGCCATCTAGTTTTTGTGTGCATTGAGTATGCCATTGATTATTCCATAGCATTGTGTATGCTAGTAGCGTGTTTGCATATCATCATTTGCATGTTTGCATCATTTAGTGGCATTATGTTTAGATTGCATGTTAGAGTTGCAATCATGCATGCCATGTGTATTGCATTGTGGTTGGAGTAGGGTTTAGTCCAGACATGGGAAACGAGGGACGTTTCGTACTCCAAGTGACGAAACGTGCCTCGATTCTCGGTCGCCGACACTCCGGATTACCCATGATGGAGTTTAGGCCTTGTTGTGTTTATATGTGCATTCATTTTACATCGAGTCGTGCAATCTGACTCCTCGGCCATCATGCATCGAGATGCATGATTGGTGGTACGAGGATCGAGGACTACACTCCCTAGAGCTTGTGCAATGATGGGGAGAGTGGTCATGCACACATATGTTGAAAAATACTTTGCCATGCCCCTTTCTCGCTCTCTGTTGCAGCAAACCGAAAACCAGCAGCAAAAATTGGTCAACAACTTTCTGGAGCTTTGTACAGTGTTCTGGGACCAGTTGCAAATAGAGGCAAATCGGGGCATCGCGATGGATTTCTCGACAAGGCGACTTGAGCATGCATGCATCCCTATCATTCGGAACAGAGCTGAGGCAGTCCATTTTGTTTAATTTGCATGCTAGTTTCCTTACTTACTTAGTTAATTCGTTAATTAATTAATGTTGTGTAATAATTAGTTTAATTAGCTTAGATTAGCTAGTCAGTT